>DF358226.1:110042-121225 GCA_000787875.1 Solanum virginianum
CAGAACTCTGACAACACTCATTATTTATGTAATTATAACATTGCAAGTGCATATTACTTTAGTTTGAGGGAAAAAAGTTATACAGATGGTGAAGGAATCATATCACATGTGATACTGAGGGTGAGGTGGAAAATCACGTTAGTCAATGTGAAAAAATGTTCCACTTATGAAAATGGTTCCAATCATTGGCATGTGACCAACAAACTCTGCTAGCCACTTTAACTAAGCAAAAGACCAACTTAAAAAAATTCCACTTCTAATTAACAAACAAATCATTGTGTGCGATGATTAATCTAATTATTGTTCTAGGAGTATAACTAAAGAATTGTAAGTATGACAATAATATATTCAATATAAGTTTAATGAATTCTTAACTCAAGTAAAGCATATAAAAAATTAGTATAAAAAAAATATAATAATAAAAAATACACAACAAAAATAATGGAGAACAAATAGTAGCAACAACATATAATATGATAACAAAAAAAAAGATAATAATAACGTTGATAAATAAGATAGTAGAAGAGGGGTAATAATATTGATAGTGAATAGGAAAATTAGACTGCAATTGACTACCTACTAATTTTTTAACATAATTCTCGACTTTCATATCCTCCTATTTAGGATCATACCCTCGGTACTGTCTAATCGCTTCTCCTCAATACTTCTTTGGTCTACATCTACCTTTTCTCAAACCCACCATAGCCAAACTCTCACACCTCCTCATTAGGGTATCTATGCATCTCCTCTTCACGTGTCTAAACCATCTTAGTCTCGTCTCCCTTTTCTTGTCCACCATGAAAGTCACTCCTACGTACCTTGTCCTGAATATCTTGGTTCCTAATCCAATCTCTCTTAGTATGACCATACATTCATTTCAACATCATTGAATTCTTGATCGACCAACACTCTACCCTACACAATATAGTTGATCTGAACAACCATTTAGAAAACTTATAATCTTAAGTCTTGGTGGCATATTCTTATTAATTGCATAAGACACCTGATGAAAGCCTAGAGTTCATCTATGTTACGTAATACTATCGTCAATCTTCTCAATTTCTTGGATTATTGACCCATGATACTTTAAACTTCCTCTCTTGGAGATGACTTGTGCATCAATCCTCACTTCTACATTTGTCTCCTGAGTTATGTCACTAAACTTGCTCGCACCTCCAAGTACTATATTTTAGCTTCTCATCCTGAATCCTTTTGTCACGACCCGAAATTCAGGCGTGATGGCACTCACCTAACCCATCAAGGCGAGTCAGTCTAACATTTATAAATCCAAACATAACAATAATTGCGGAAGATGAATAGACTAATACGACAGTTAATTGTCACGACCCAACCCCGTGGGCTATGACTAGGGCCCGGGTGGGGCCCCTAAATACAATCACAAAATCGAATTACAAACGAATGACTTATTTTTACAAAAATTTTAGCAGAGTTTCCTCTGTTTTACTGACTATCCCAAAATGACTTGCTTATCAGAAAATACCAACAGAGACCAAACAGAGCTAACAGAATATCGTACATACACATACGGGCCGACAAGGCCGCTGTGGCGGGTAAAATTGCCCATCAAACACATTATGCAGGTCCAATCAAACAAACTGGGCATAACCCACATGTGTATGTATCCACAGACCTCTAAACAAACTGACAGAATCACAGGACGGGACAGGGCCCTGCCGTACCCTTGAATAAACATACATGCATAATAATAGAAAGTGTATATACCAAAAACAGGCTCCGGAGTAAAGGGAGCACTTCAACAGCAGGTGGAGGTCCTAAGCTGGAGGGTCACCAATCTATACGTCGATACCTGCGGGCATGAAACGCAGCCCCCGAAGAAATGGGGGGGTTAATACAAAATACGTACCAAGTATGTAAAGTAAAATGTACAAAATATAAATCAGAGTGATAATCAAAACAGAAGTATGAAAGCCAAATGCATATTCAAAATCATCAAAATCTTTATTTCCAAAATACCAAATCATACCTAACGCACAAGAACGATGGCAACCTCCAAAACCTGCGCCATACCACAACATAGCGCCAGATAGTTCAAATCTCTGAAATCTCTGTCACATATCACATAAAGGGCATAATGTCATACATATCAGAAGCCCAGCACCTTATAACCCCAACCTAAGCGGAGCCCGGCCCTTGGGCAAGCTGACCCGCAGCCTGATATGGCCCAATATACCTTGGACTCTTATAACCCCAATCTAAGCGGAGCCCGGCCCTTGGGCAAGCTGACCCGCCGAACACAGCATAACTCTGGAATATATATATATCATAATGCGCACAACAGCAACCGGTCCGGGAACCAGTGAACCATATCATAGCAGGCACGAGCAGAGTAGTGAGTAATCATATGCATAAAATTATTATCATAATTTCAAAGATAAGTCAAATAATCATATTTAAAATCGGAATAATAATTATTACATATTCTTTCAAAAGTTGTTAAAATTTCATAAAAGGCGTCACGGGTCCCATGGCTGATGGAAACCTAAACTGGCCCAACTTACGAGGAACATACTCATTCTAGATCATACGAACTCCTACGAAGCATTTCAAAGCAGTTTTCAAGGCAATCCGAACTTCCTATCAAAAGTTATAAACATTTATAGTTTTAAAATCTTTAGGGAATAAATTCTTGCAAAATTAATCAAATTTCCCGAACTTCCTACCAAAAGTTATAAACATTTATAGTTTTAAAATCTTTAGGGAATAAATTCTTGCAAAATTAATCAAATTTCCCATATTCTTATAACTTACAAATTTCAAAAACATAGGAGTCAAGATTATGACCAAAATATCATAAGAATGCCAAGGAACAAACACGGATTATATGTGAGCTCGGATTGCGGAAATAGAGTTTGTATCCTAACCTATTTTTAACTAAGTCATGCCAAAAAAAGTAAGGTTATTTTACATACCTCAACTTCTTGAGAGCTAAATTCCAATTTGCCCTTAATTCTACAAAAAATTTCGGCAGCAATTCCCCTTAAAATAAGCCACCCCGAGAACCCATCTCGGCTCAATTCAATCAACAACAACATCAACAACAACCCAACAACATCAACAATTATTTCAAATGCTATTATAACAACAATAATACTAAGTATTATCATTTAATCACACTTACAAAAATTGAACAGCATATCCACATATACATTTAGATGGTTTTCATCCATTCCTTCACACTATAATGATCATAATACACCAGCTAGGCATCAATTCACAATTCCATCACAACAATAACACTATCTAACATATATGTACCCATTCAGCCCCCCAATATTCTACATAAACATATAAATGGTTTCCAAATCTTTACTTCATCACATAATGATCATATTACACTAACTAAACATCAATTCATGAATTCCAACACAAAACAACACTACACACCTATATACACCCACACGACCCATTCCTTCACACACAATTCACTTCCAATATTAAATTTTTCATAATTTTCCTTCATTTCAATATACTACAACATACATATAACCTTGATAACACATAAAACAAGATGAATTCTTACCTTATCACTTTAACCCCTCAATTGATCTAGGGTTCCAATTTTGAGAAAAGAAATATTTTCTTATTCCAACAACTCCTTCAAACCACTTAGGTGACCCAATATAGAAGGTTTATACCATAAAAATGACTTTGGAATGAAGAAAAAAAAATTTTAATTTTTTCCTGTGCTAACCCGAGAGGTTGCTCTCTTGTTCTTCAACTTGTCTTGATTTTTTTTTTGCTAAGTCTTGAAAATGAATTCAAGACAATAGACATAACATATATATATATGCAAAAATCTTGGTCCACTTACACACTTGGACCAATAGGGAGCCAACACCATGCAAAGAGCACTACCAAAGAAAATCTTCAAGAACCCAACTTTCAACTAATCCACATTGGTCCCCAAACTTTTCCTATTCGATCCAATTAAGGACCGGTCTAACATCCTTCCCCCCTTAGAACATTCACCCTCGAATATTAAACCGGCCTTACAAGTCATATAACCAACTTAGGGGGAGTTTCCCTTTTCAATTATTGCAATACTATTCATTGACCAGTAAACTATTTAAGCAACAAAGTTCAGCGAAGAATTGAATTACCTGAAGGCACTAAAACAAGTGAGGACACTTCTTCTTCATCAGCTCTTCAGCTTCCCAGGTCATTTCCTCTCGATTACTATTTCGCCACAACACTTTAACAGAAGCTACGTCTTTATGTCGTAACTTTCTCACCTGTCGATCCAATATGGCTACGGGTTACTCTTCATAAGATAGTTCTTCTGTGATCTGGATATCATCCACAGGAAAGATTCTGGAAGGAACACCAACACACTTACGAAGCATAGAAATATGAAACACCAGATGTACTATTCCCAAATTAGCTGGCAGGTCCAATTCATAGGCAACCTTGCCTATTCTGCGGACAGCCTGATATGGCCCAATATACCTTGGACTGGGCTTTCCTTTCTTCTCGAACCTCATAACACCTTTCATGGATGATACTTTCAGGAATACCCAATCTCCTATCTGAAACTCTAAATATCAACGGCGATTATCTGCATATGATTTCTGTCGACTTTGAGCCGCTAATAACGGCTCCCGAATGAGTTTCACCTTGTCCACTGCCTGTTGGATCACGTCTAGGCCAATCAACTCAGTCTCTCCAACATCGAACCAACTGATCGGTGACCTACATTTCCTGCCATACAACACCTCATATAGTGCCATCTGAATGTTGGAGTGGTAACTGTTATTGTGAGCAAATTCAATCAACGGCAAATGATTATCCCAGCTACCTCAAAACTCAATAACATAGGCCCGTAACATATCTTCCAATGTCTAAATGGTACGCTCGGCCTATCTGTCAGATTGAGGATGAAATGTTATACTAAGACTCACTTGTGTCCCCAAGCCTACCTGAAATGACCTCCAAAAATTTGCCATAAACTGGTGCCTCTATCGGATATAATAGATACATGAACACCTTGAAGTCGTACAATCTCCCTAATATACAGTCTGGCATAATCCTCAACTAAGTAGGTAATCCTGGAAGGAAATGGGCTGATTTTGTCAGTCGATCAACAATAACCCAAATGGAATCATACCTCCGTGGAGTGCGAGGTAAACCTGTAATAAAGTCCATATTAATGATCTCCCACTTCCACGTTAGTATTTCTATCTCCTGTAATAACCCACCGGGCTTTTGGTGCTCAATCTTAACCTACTGATAATTTGGACACCGAGCAAGAAACTCTGTTATATCTCTTTTCATACCGTCCCACCAATATAAGCATCTAAGGTCATGGTACATCTTTGTTGACCCTGGGTGAATAGAATAACGGGCATAATGTGCCTCGCCCATAACTTGTTGCCGCAAACCTGTAATATCTGGTACACACAAACTGCCCCTAAATAATAATACACCATTGGAGAAGAGTTCAAGTGGGGTCTTTTCTTTTTCAAGGGTTGTGTCCCTGAATCGAGCCAAATTAGGATCCTCGTACTGACGCTACTTAATCTCTTCTGCAATGGAAGATTCAGCTATACCTCGAACTAAAATCCCAACATCTCCAGAGTCAGCTAAACGGACTCCAAGACTAGCCAGCTGATGAATATCACGAACTATCTCTCTTTTCTCTGGAGGCGAATCGGCTAAACTACCCATAGACTTACGGCTAAGTGCATCTGCCACCACATTAGCTTTCCCAGGATGATAGAGAATGTCAACATCATAGTCTTTTAGTAACTCCAACCACCTTCGTTGTTGTAGGTTCAACTCCATCTGTTTAAAAATGTACTGGAGGCTCTTATGATCAGTAAAAATATCGACGTGAACCTTATATAAATAATGCCTCCATATCTTCAAGGCATGAATCACTACAGCTAACTCCAGATCATGAGTAGGATAATTCTTTTCATGTTTTTAGAGCTGTCGGGAAGCATAAGTTATCACCCTGCCATGCTGCATCAACACACACCCTAAACTAACACCGAAGGCATCACAATAAATTACATACCCATCTGGACCTTCAGGAAGAGTCAAAACTGGAGTTGTAGTCAATTTCTCCTTCAGCAACTAGAAGTTACGCTCACAAGCATCGGACCACTGGAATTTCACCCCCCTTCTGAGTTAGCCTTGTTAAAGGTGCTGCAATGAAAGCGAATTTCTCCACAAATCTCTGGTAATAACCAGCTAATCCTAGGAAACTACATACCTCTGTCGGGGTCGTAGGTCTAGGTCAATTCTTTACAGCTTCAATCTTATGAGAATCCACCCGGATGCTGTCAGCTCCTATAATATGCCTCAAAAATGCTACCGAAGACAGCCAAAATTCACATTTAGAGAATTTAGCATACAATTTCTGGTGCCGAAGTGTGCCAAGTACTGTCCTCAGATGACTCGCGTGCTCCTCTTCTGAACGAGAATAAACTAGAATATCATCAATGAACACGATCACGAACATATCCAAGAACGGTTTGAATACCCTATTCATAAGATCCATGAACACGGCCGGAGCATTTGTCAGCCCAAAAGACATAACCCTGAACTCATAATGCCCATACCGGATCCTGAAGGCTGTCTTGGGAATATTTTCCTCCCATACTCACTCCTGGTGATAACCTGATTGCAGATGTATCTTCGAGAAACACTTAGCACCTTGCAACTGATCAAACAAATCATCAATCCTGGGTAAGGGGTATTTGTTCTTTATAGTTACCTTATTCAGCTACTGATAGTCAATACACATCTGTAGCGACCCATCCTTCTTTCTTACAAATAATATCGAAGCTCTCCAGGGTGATGTACTAGGCCGAATGAAACCTTTTTCCAACAGATCTGTCAGCTGTTCTTTCAAATCCTTTAATTCAGTTGGTCCTATTCTGTACGGAGGGATGGAAATAGGCTGAGTGCCTGGCAACAAATTGATAGCAAACTCCACTTCTCGCTCAGGAGGAAGGCCTGGGAGCTCGTCTGGAAATATATCTGGGAATTCATTAACAACAGGAACTGATTGGAGAGTCCGTGTCTCTGCCTCCAAATCATGCACATGAACCAGGAACCAGATGATAAAGATAACCTTTTTTTATCATCCTTCTCACCTTAAGGTATGATATGAATTTACCCTTCGGCGATGCAATATTGCCTGACCACTCAATGACTGGTTCTCCCAAAAACTGGAATTGGACTATCTTCTTTTGACAATCAACCTTAGCATAACAAGAAGCTAGCCAATCCATAACCATAATCACAAAAAACTGGAATTGGATTATCTTCTTTTGACAATCAACCTTAGCATAACAAGAAGCTAGCCAATCCATACCCATAATCACATCGAAATTTATCATGTCTAACTCTACCAGGTCAGCCTTAGTGCAACAGTCACAGATAAATACCGGGCAGTCTCTATAGATGCGACTGGCAATCATAGGATCTCCTATTGGTGTAGCTACCTCAACCGGCTCTATCGGCTCAGATTCTATCCCAATTTTATTCGCAACCAAAGGAGAAATATACGATAATGTGAAACCAGGATCGATCAATGCATAAACATCTCGAGAGCAAACAAATAATATACCTGTAATAACATTTGGCGACGCCTACTAGTCCTGACGGCTAGCCAGTGCATACGTGTGGTTCAAAGGACTGCTAGATCCGGGAACTCTGCCACGAACCCTGCCTCGACCTGCTGATGCTGATGTACCTCATCCAGTAAGGTGCATAGCTACCAAGGCTGAAGAAGAACCACCGGCTGACCCGGTAGACTGAACTGACCCATCCGCACTGCCTCTATCCGGACAATCCCTCATCTGGTGGCCCTGATGGCCACACACAAAGCAAGCACACATGGCACGAAAACACTCCCCGGGGTGCCATTCCCCACAATGAGAACACGGAGGTCTGGATGGTCTTGACTAGTTGCTGGGACTCAGGCCTGACCCTGAATAACTTGCACCCTCTAACCTTCTACCGGTGACATGCGAGGGTGTACTCTGAACTGACCTGGGAGGATATCTACTCTGCTGCTGCTGGGGATATCTGCCTCGATAATCTCCTACATACTCGGATGACCTGGCCCTCTTAGGCTAACCTCTGTCATCTACTCTATCAGTCTGACGCCCCCTGCGGTGGTCCTCCATGCCCTGGGTGTGGGCCTGAATACGAGCAATGTCCATGCCGAGTTGGGCCACCATAACTAAGCAACTGTCAATATAATACGGATCCAGTCCTACTATGTATCGGTGCATCCGGTCAGTCATATTGGCAACGTGCGTAGGCGCATACCTGGCCAGCGAATCAAATTCCAAGCTATACTCCTAAACTGACCTGTCCCACTATTTTAGCAGTAGGAATCTATCCTCTCTAGCTCGCCTCACCTCCGGGGGTAGAAAATGGGCCAAGAAAGCTTCGGTAAACTCGCCCCAGCTGCTGGAGGGGCACCCTCTTCTCTAGACAGTATCCATGACTCATACCAGTAGCTGTCACGTCATGCAGTCGGTAGGATGCCAGCTCCATTAATTTAATCTAAAATGCGCCAATCAACCGCAAGGTCCACTGCATTTATCGTACGAACTCATGGGGGTCCTCTGCGGGTTTAGACTCAAAAAATTCTAGTGGCCCGCATATCAAAAAATCACGAGCCCGCGAACTGTCACGGCGGCCTGCCTGATCACCGCCTGCCCTCTGTCTGGGCACCTGCCCTGCCACCAGCTGGGTCAACAACTGGACTGCCTCTCGCAACTCCCCAATCTCTGCACCATGCTAAGAGGCTAGAATTCTGGCACTCGAACCTCAGGAGCTGGCGGGGTAGCTGACCCGGCTATCGGGGGTGCAATGTCTGGCGCACTCTGCGCACGAGCCCCAGTAGTCACCCGAGCTTGGCTGGTCTCACCTTCCACTGCAGACTTGCCCTTCCGGGCAGTTGGGGTCTTTCTCGAAGGTATCGCTGAAACCAAAACAATCTGTTAGAAAAAGGGTCATCCTAACAACACCACTCTATCGCACGATCTAGGATCCGAAAGAGAGAATAACATCCTAAATGTCCTGTAGCCTCATCTTTATAGATGTGGTGCACGATAAGGAATTCAGACGATATAAGATCAGAAAGAAAGAATAACATTCTAAATGTCCTATAGCCTCCTGTTTATAGATGTGGTGCACAACACACCGATAAATAAGACTCTACTAGACACAATCTGTGGACATTCCGAGGATGAACAGCTCTGATACCACTTCTGTCATGACCCAACCCCGTGGGCCGTGACTAGGGCCCAAGTGGGGCCCCAAACACAATCACAAAACCGAATTACAAACGGATGACTTATTTTTATAAAAATTTTGGCAAAGTTTTCTCTGTTTTACTAAGTATCCCAAACTGACCTGCTTATCAGAAAATACCAACAGAGACCAAATAGAGCCAACAGAATATCGTACATACACATACGGGCCGACAAGGCCGCTGTGGCGGGTAAAACCGCCCATCAAACACATTATGCAGGTCCAATCAAACAAGCTGGGCATAACCCACATGTGTATGTATCCACAGACCTCTACACAAACTGACAGAATCACAGGATGGGACATGGCCCCACTGTACCCTCGAATAAACATACATGCAAATAATAGAAAGTGTATATACCAAAAACAGGCTTCGGAGTAAAGGGAGCACTTCAACAGCAGGTGGAGGTCCTAAGCTGGGGGGTCACCAATCTGTACGTCGGTACCTGCAGGCATAAAACGCAGCCCTCGAAGAAATAGGGGGTCAATACAAAATACGTACCGAGTATGTAAAGTAAAATATACAGAATATAAATCAGAATGATAATCAAAACACAAGTATGAAAGTTAAATCCATATCAAAAATTATCAAAATCTTTATTTCCAAAATACCAAATCATGCCTAATGCACAGGAACGATGGTGACCTCCAAAACTTGCGTCATACCACAGCATAACACCAGAAAGTTCTATATATATATATATCATAATGCGCACGACAATAACCGGCCCGGGAATCGGTGAACCATATCATAGCAGGCACGAGCAGAGTAGTAAGTAATCATATGTATAAAATCATTATCATAATTTCAAAGATAAATCAAATAGTCATATTTAAAATCAGAATAATAATTATTACATATTCTTTCAAAAGTTATTAAAATTTCATAAAAGGTGTCACGGGTCCTACGACTGATGGAAATCTAAACTGGCCCAACTTACGAGGAACATACACATTCTAGATCATACGAACTCCTACGAAGCGTTTCAAAGCGGTTTTCAAGGCAATCCGTGCTTTCTATCAAAAGTTACGGACATTTATAGTTTTAAAATCTTTAGGGAATAAATTCTTGCAAAATTAATCAAATTTCCCATATTCTTGTAACTTACAAATTTCAAAAACATAGGAGTCAAGATTATGAACAAAATATCATAAGAATGCCAAGAAACAAATACTGATTATATGTGAGCTCGAATTGCGGGAATAGAGTTTGTATCCTAATCTATTTTTAGCTAAGTCATGCCAAAAAAAGTAAGGTTGGTTTAAATACCTCAAACACTTCCCAAACAATCCAAGTGCAAACCAACTCCAACTTATGCTGCAAGCTTCGGAATAAGGGAAAGGTTCATTCTTCTTCAAATTTATTCTTAAATCTTCTTCATTAGCTATCACGACCCAGTCCATAGGCCGTGACTAGTGCCCGAACAGGGCACCCAAACCTACACACTATGCCAGACTCCAGGTATAATAGCTAACATATTTAGAAAAATTTCGGCAGAGCTTCTTTTGTTTTACTGACTACCCACCTGCATACAAACCAACAGACAGAATACAAACATGAATATATAGACATGCGGGCCAACAAGGTCACCGCTGCGGTCTTGCCGCCTAATAACCATAATGTATGATCAGCCAGCACATTCAATACTTACATGAATATATAGACATGCGGGCCAACAAGGTAACCGCTGCGGTCTTGCCGCCTAATAACCATAATGTAGATTTAGAATGCTCAAACAGGTGGCTAAGTGTCACATATCAAACATATATAAAGATACTGAAGCTAACAGATCTCTAATACACTCACCACATATACACAGACCTCTAATACAGACACATAGAATCAGACGACGGAACAGGGCACC
>DF358225.1:11317-25873 GCA_000787875.1 Solanum virginianum
AGATCTTCTTTCCTTATTTAGCTCCTGATCGGGATCTTTTATGAATCTAATTGTCTTCAATCTTGGATCTTTCTTGATACTGATCTTCTGATTTATTTGCTGAATCTTTAACCAATTAATCTAGAATTCTTTTCATGGAAGTGATCTATTGTCAAATCTGTGATTGATTTTTCAAAACTTTGGCAACTTTCTTTCTTTTGTGTCGAGATTCTATCTCATGAAGATGCACTTTTCCTTTTGTGACTTGAATCTGCTAGATCTTGCTTGTCTTTATTCTTTGTGAAGTTATATTTCCTTTTGGATGCATTAATTGTGAGCAATCTTCATTCAATACAATTTACCACTAACAAAATTGATCTTTCTAATCTTCTTATTTTATGATCGATTCTTTTTCCAAGAATAAAGCTTTCAAAGAAGGTAGTAGCAGAATCTTCTCAAATATTTCCAATCTTGTAGATACTTGCAGCAGTAAGATCTTCTCTTGATTGATTCACTCCAATCCCAAGATGCTTGATTGATTTTCCAGAATATTTTCCTTTCTCACTAGATATTTGATTTATTCTTTCAGTACAAATTAAATATGCTTGATTGCTTTTCTAGATTTATTTTCCTTTCTTGCTTTGTGTTAGATTGATTCCTTCCAATAATTATGCTCTTGGTGCCTCCAGCTACATTTTCTTGATAGATTCTTCCATTTCGTACCTTAGCTGGATTGTTTCCTTATTAATGTTTTTCCTGCAAATTATCATCAGTCAAAATATATTAGCACTAATAAGTAAATCTAGGTCTCGTATTGCATTATTTCTAACTTTCAGCTAATAATTAGGTGGTCTCAGTAGTTCTTATTCATTGAGAAAGACAATCTTTGGTAACTTTTAGCATACAAATGGAAGGAGAGGAATCGAGGCGCCTCCAGTTATAGTTAAGCAAGCATTTGAAGTAGTAGTAGTCCCGACCTTAGCCCCTATATATATTAGGCGAGCATTCTGGTAGTAACAGTCTCGGCATCAGGCCTTTTTTTATATTTGGTGAGCATTTGGGTAGTAGCAGCTGCCCTGGCCTATAATATGAATCAGGCAGCATTCAAGTAGCAAAGCAATAACTATGATTTATTGAGCGAACATCCGAGTAGCTGTATTCTTGGCCTCAGTACCAGTTTCTACAAATCTCCTGCCCTCAGATAGTCATGGTTTAGGGTTGGTTTTGATTTCTTAGAATTTAGTATGATAGTTTGTTACTTCATAAATCCTTGTATTTCTAGTTCTCTAACATACTGACCAAGCTTATGCAGGCCCACTTGGGTATAATTAGCATAGTTATTCACTTAGTCTTATCTTGTTTGTATGATAGTTAGTTTCCTTTATTCTTGACAACTTCTTTGACTCTGATTTAGGTGTATTCCTCTTTTTCATACTATTTTTACATTTCCTACCCAATCAACCTATGATGCCTACTGAATACTTATTTTCTTGGTACTTATACTACACTTTGCATCAACTTTCATGATGCTATTTTGAGCACTGGTCACAAGTGTTGTTTGGTCAAGCTTCCAACAGTCCACATCAGAGACCAGAGTGAGAATTTGACATTTTGGATCATTCTGTCTCCTTCAGCTTGGTGACCCATCTTTTCGTACATCATGAGACTAGCCAAATCTTGTGTATATTTTTTGGTCTATTTTTGGGACTTGTACTCTTTATTTTATGTATATCAGCTCTGTATTGGCAACTTTAAGGTTCTGGGAGGAACCTCTTGTATATGTATTTTTAGTTAGATTCTATCTTTGTTCTTCTACATTGCTTGCTTTATGTTAGATTTTATTAGTTTCCCCCTAATACCTATTACTTATATTTTTAGGTTATAGGTTGGCTTAGCTAGCCGTGGGTTATGGTAGGTGCCATTATGACCTGAGAAATTGGGTTGTTACATAGAACATACCTGAGGGTTCAAATAAGCCGAGGAACTGCTCCCACAGCTCCTGCTTAGTCTCATATGTAACCTCCTCAACTAGACGGTGTTACCATTGGACCTTAACAACCGAAATGGACCTAAAATGAAGCTGGTGGAAATCTCTAGATAATATAGCTACAGGCTCCTCAACAAAGGTCAAAAATCATCTAACTCAACAGAAGCATACTGAATTATGTGGGACTTATTTGGAATGTACTAGCACAACATAAATAAAAGAAAAAATAGATAGATAGCTAAAAATGTTGGAGGCAGGACCAACTCATATGCAACCTTACCAACACGCCGCAAAATCTCAAATAGTTCAATTCAGCAAGGGCTAAGCTTGCCCGACACCGATCCTAATTATGCCCTTAAAGGAAGATAACCATAGAAATACCTAATCAGTAATACCAAAGGATAGAGGGTAGTGCCTATGGTCCGCACATTGGCACTTTATTAAAAGTTGATAGAGGCTTCTAGACTTAGATTGAGTAGAATGATGATGACATTCCTTTAAGTATGTTTTTCAAAATATTATTTGTTAAGTTGAGTTGATTTGGATTATTTTATCTAAAAATTATTTCCTTATTCAATTATTGATTTGGATAGCTGTCATGACCTAAGCCTAGGGCCTAGATATGACAGACGAATGGGGAACCCGAAGGAACCTCAAATAATTCTCAAAGGATATCATTATACATCCTTGGTCGCGGAAGCAATTAAAATGACAATAAAATATAAGCATAAACAAGGGAATTGGGACTAAAGATATACCTTCATATCATAACGTCAAGAAACAAGATAGTCTAGACTCATAACGTAGGTACAACTCATGTCCAACAACACCTCTACTACATAGATAAGAGTGGGGGCCAAGAAAAGTAACCAGGCTCACCCTCATAGTCAATACATAATAAAAAAAAGGTCATCATAATACATAGCAAGAGATCATAAGCCATATCCTCGAAATGGAGGACTCACCAATAAGCTTGTAGGACAATCGAACTAGCCACGTGGAGGAGGAGGATGATCAAGCGATGCTTCGGTTCCTACATGGTGACATCATGTAGGCATAAAGTATGCATTAGTACGTTGAATGTACTAAGTATGTAGGATTCAATGCAACAAGAGATAGGTAACATAGGCAAAATACATAATCATAGGCAATGAATAGCATACTAGCAATATGACATGTATGAATGATACTTGAAGTAAAACATGCTTATATAGAACATAATATATGTGTAAGAAAATACCACTAAACTATTGGTGGATCGTCACACCCTACCAGCCTTGGTGATTAAGGTACAAACCCTGTCAATAGGTTGGTGGATCGTTGCACCCTACCACCTGTGGAGCCGGAGTACAAACCCCCCGATAGGTTGGTGGATCGTCGCACCCTACCACCCGTGGTGTTGGAGTACAAACCCTCTGATAGGTTGATGGGTACAAACCCCCAACAAGGTTGATTGGTACGAATTTCAACCAAGGTTACCCGGTGCGCAACCCCTGAGTAGGGCATGGTCATATTCTAACACTACATAGAGAATACCATATACCTACATTCACTTAACCATCATATAGTCCTCATATAAATATATTCATTTAGTCATCATTTCATCATCATATTATCATCATATAGTCATTCAACTTATAAGACATGCATAGGAGCTTCAATTCCTCAAGAAACCATAACCGAACATTTTATCAAACACTTAGAGGGATAATTTCATAAATCCCAACATAGTGTACAGTGATTTTCATAATAAATAAGACCTATGAGTAATTCATCTTTAAATAATGCAAATTAGGGTAAAAGGAGACTTGGGAATCATGGGTGAAACGAACCCATAAAAGAAACCCACATACCTTAGCTTTGGAAATTAACTTGATGAAGATTGGAGATGGAGACTTGAAGCTAGAGAGGAAATTCTTAGATCCGAAGAGGGTTTTGAGGCTTGAGTTTAGGAGTAAAATATTTGGCTAAGTGTTTGAATGAGTATTGTGAAATGTTTAGAATGACGAAGAGGGTTTTGAGGCTTGAATTTAGGAGTAGAATATTTGCCTAAGTGTTTGAATGAGTATTCAAAAATGTTTAGAATGATATGAGAGTGAAAAATGACTAAGTATACGTATTTTCACTGTTGGGAACACACAGGCCCAAGACTTAAAAGTCTTAGACCAAAATCAAAACTAGACCATAAGCAACACTAGTACGCGCCCTTGGCGTGTCGCGCCAGGGGTGCGAAAAAGTCACGAAAAATTGCATTTCTGAAATTTTTAATTTTGATACGGTTGCTCTAAAATCGAAGTTAAACCCTTTTACCCCTAAATTTGACCCCTTGAATAAGAATACGAAGTCAGATTTTTGATATCACTCACGGATTTTGAGATATACAGAAATTATGATTCCGGGCACTTCTGAGGCACATTTTCTAGTACTTTTTTAGGGTCGTTATAATATCTACCCCTTGGGATCATTTGTTCCCGAATATCAAAGAGACGTATATGAGAGACATAAATATTATAATTTCAGCCCACATAGAGAAGCAATAATACACTTAAATATCATTTCAAAGATCTCATCGTAAGTGTAAAATCATTATGAACTTGTCTATTTAAACATGAACTTATACAATGACATGAGGGATGAACTTAAGATTTGAGATCATATAAAGGACTTAGATCAATACCTTAGGCTTGAGTGCAGTGGAAAAGATAAGGATATCGCTTTTGCATGTCTGGTTCAACCTCCTAAGTAGCACTCTCAACTTGTTGATTCCTCCAAAGGACCTTAATG
Source organism: Solanum virginianum (assembly GCA_000787875.1). Classification (NCBI taxonomy): domain Eukaryota; kingdom Viridiplantae; phylum Streptophyta; class Magnoliopsida; order Solanales; family Solanaceae; genus Solanum; species Solanum virginianum. The sequence goes on from DF358225.1 coordinate 16,068, forward strand.
GAAGCCACCTCTTTGTTTCTCAACATCTTCACTTGCCTATCCAAAATCTAAACCAAAACCTCTTTACATGTCAAATTATCTTCGACTATACCCACAACATCAAGAGGTACAATAGCATTCAGATCACCCACACATTTCCTCAACATAGACACATGAAACATTGGATGAACCAAATCCATTTTCCCAGGCAATTCCAACTAATAAGCTACTTTGCCAACCTTTCTCATCACCCTATAAGGACCCATATATCTTGGGCTTGAGTTTGCCTTCTTACCAAAAGGGACCACACCCTTCATGGATGACACCTCTAATCACCAACGTGGAATTCAAGATCCCTTTTTCTCACATCAACATAGGACTTTTGATGACTTTGGGCCATCTTCAATCTTTCCCTAATCATCCTAACCTTCTCAAGAGCCTCCATAACCAGATCTGGTCCCAACAAAGCTACCTCACCAACCTCAAACCAACCATTTGGTGATCTACAAGTCTCCCATAGAGAGCCTCAAAAGGAGCCATACCAATGCTAGAATGATATCTATTGTTATAGGCAAACTCAATCAATGGAAGATGATCATCCCAACTACCTTTAAGCTCCAATACACATGCTCTAGCATATCCTAAAGGGTTTAGATGGTCCTTTCGACTTAGCCATCCATTTGAGGGTGGAAGCCCGTAGAAAGCTTAACTCTAGTACCAAGATCCCTTTGGAAAGACCTCCAAAAATGTGGAGTAAATTGAGCTCCACGATCCAATATAATGGATAAAGGAACCCCATGCAATCTCACCAAGTCATGGATGTATATTCATGCATAATCTTTAGCCCCATATGTGGTCTTAACTGATAGAAAATGAATTGATTTTGTCATCCTATCAACCATAACCCAAATGGAATTGAAACCTTTTCTAGTCTTAGGCAACCCAACCACAAAATCCATATTAATCACTTCCCACTTCCAAGTTGGAATATCTATGTCTTGGGTTAGGCCACTTGGCCTTTGATGTTGAGCTTTGACTTGTTGACAACTATGACAACCGGAAATGAATTTGGCAATGTCCCTTGTCATGCCTCTCTACAAATACACCTCTCTTAAATCTCTATACATTTTGGTGGAACCGGGAGGGATAAAATAAAAAGAGTTATGGGCCTCATCAAGGATCTTTTCTATCAAGTCATCAACATATGGTACACAGAACCTACCTTGGTACCTAAGGGCACCATCTCCCCTTTGGGAGAAAACCTTTACCTTGCCTTTTTTCACCAAGGCCTTCATCTCTAACAAAGAGGGATCAAGATCTTGTTTTGCTATCACCTCATCAACCTAAGAAGACCTAGAACCATCATCAACAACAATACCATAATTACCAACCTCTTCCAACCTAACCCCCAATCTAGCCAACCGATGCACTTCCCTAGCTATCTCCTTCTCACCACCATCAACATGAGCTAGGCTACCCATGGACCCCCTACCCCCAGCATCCGCTACCATATTTGCCTTACCGGGATGGTTATGCACACTTATATCATAGCCCTTAAGAAGTTCTAGCCACCTTCATTGTCTAAAGTTGAGATCTTTTTGAGAGAAGACATATTGGAGGCTCTTATGATTGGTGAACATCTCAATATGCACCCCATACAAATAATGTCACCAAATTTTCAAAGCAAATACTACGATGGCCAATTCAAGACCATGGGTAGGGTAGCTCCTTTCATGCACTTTGAGTTGCCTAGAAGCATAGGCTATCACCTTATCATTTTGCATTAGCACACAACCCAACCCAAACCAACTCTAGAAGCATTACAATACACCACAAATCCCTCAAGCCCGTCCGTTAGTGTCAATATAGGGGAGAACACAAGCTTATCTTTCAAGGTTTGGAAGCTTCTCTCACATTCATTAGTCCACAAAAATGTAACCTTCTTTTGAGTCAATTTTGTCATAGGGGAAGCAATAGAAGAGAACCCTACACAACCCTTAAATAAGCCCTATGCTCTTTCTCACCATAAGAATAGATCAAAATATTATCAATGAACACCATAACGAAATAATCAAGGTAGGGTTTGAAGACCCTATTCATAAGGTCCATGAAGATGGCCGGTGCATTGGTCAACCCAAAAGATATCACAACAAACTCATAATGCCCATGTCTATTCTAAAAGACCGTCTTGGGAATATCACACTCCCTCACCTTCACTTGATGATACCTTAACCGAAGATCAATCTTAGTGAAATGGCTAGCCCCTTGCAATTGGTCAAAAAAATCATCAATCCTTGGAAGAGGATACCTATTCTTGATGGTGACCCTATTAAGTTACTGGTAGTGCCCCTTGCAATTGGTCAAAAAAATCATCAATCCTTGGAAGAGGAAACCTATTCTTGATGGTGACCCTATAAAGTTGCCAGTAGTCAATACACATCCTAAGAGACCAATCCATCTTCTTACACAAACAACACCGAAACACCCCAAGGTGATTGGCTATGCCTAATGAAACCCTTCTCCAACAAATCCCTCAAATGCTCCTTCAACTACGCCAAGGCCATATAGTAAGGGGAAATAGAAATAGGTTGAGTATCGAGAAGAAAGTGTATACCAAAGTTAATCTTCCTTTCAGGAGGAACACTGAAAAAGTCATTTGGAAAGAGATCAAGAAACTCACTTACAACCAGAACCAAATCTATAGAAGGGAATTTAGACTATACATCCCAAACCCTCACAAGATGATAAAGACACCCCTTAGAGATCAACTTACGAGCTTTAATGCAAGAGATAAACCTACCCTTGACCACCACATCATGACTCTCCCACTCAAGGACAGGTTCATTTAGGAATTGGAATTTGACTCTATGGGTTCTATAATCAATAGAAGCATAGTAGGTATGCAACCAATCCATTTGAAGAATAATACCAAAATCAACCATGTCCCACTCAACAAGATCACACGGTAATATTTTATGCAATATGCAACTAGGACAACTTCTATAAACTTTTCTAGCAACAATAGATGCAGCCCCAGAAATAGCCTCTCTACTTAGGTAGTGGTAAGGTCTGCGTACGTTCTACCCTCCCCAAACCCCACTTGTGGGATTTCACTGGGTATGTTGTTGTTGTTGTAGCAACAATATATACAGCAATAGGAGTAGACACTTCATATGTCTCATGCAACAACTCGGGGTCAATTTGGAACTTTTTGGCAACAAAAGGGGTAACAAAAGAAAGAGTGGCGCCCAGACCAATCAATGCATACACATCAAAGTCAAAGATTTTCAATATACCGATAACAACATTGGGGACCTCATCCACCCCTTGCTTCCCATGCAAAGCATAAAATTGATTGTGTCTTGGGGTACCATCTCATCGGCTACCTCTCCCCAAAGGAACCGCATTAGTATTTTGTAGACAAACCATTTTGCCCTTGTTGTGATTTCGAGGGCAATCTACCTTTTTGTAACCCACTTCCCCATAACCAAAGCATGCATTAATATCCCTCAAGCATGGGCCCTTATAATCCTTACCACACTTAGGACATATCTCATTAGGAACCAAAACGACAACACCTTGGGCCCATGGGAATTCATTGGCAAATCCCCTATTAGAAGCATGAGAGGACCCTTGGCCTTAGTGCATCCGGCCACCCTTTTTGAATTTACCTTCGAAATGGGCCTTCTTAGCCTCATAGCCCCTCCTTTTCCTCAATTTATCCCCTTCCATTTTCTCTGCATAGGTCATCAAATATGACAAGTCTATGTCACTAATCAACATGGCAGATTGACACTCCTCACTAATCAAGTCAGACACACCCATCACAAATTTGTTCATCCTAGATCTTGAGTTGGCCACCAAATGTGGAGCATATTTCCAAAGTAAGTTGAACTTAAGGGCATACTCCCTCACACTCCTGGACCCTTCTGTTAAATTCATAAATTCCACCAACTTAGCGTCCCTAAGTTCAAGGGGGAAGAACCGATTAATTAAGGCCACCTTGAACTCCTCTCAAAGTACCACATGGTTGACTCCCTTCTCTTCTTTCCATTGGTTATACCATATTTGTGCTACCCCTTTGAGTTAGTAAGCTGCCAACTCTGCCTTATCATCTGACCTCACACCTATAATAGATAAAATTTTGTAAACCTCATCAATCAATTATTGAGGATCCTCACTCACCTTTGACCCATGAAATTCTAGGGGATTCATTCTCATGAAGTCTCACCCAAGAGGTCGGTATAGGAGCATGAGGAGGTTAGGCCCTTTGATTAGCTTGATGAACCACCACTTGTGCAAGCAAGGTGAGAGCATCCCTAAGCTCTCTATTGGCCGGTTGCTCCTCGAGCGTGCAGGCTCATCTCCCTCTCGTGTTAGGTATGATCTAGCATAACAAAGAACAAATGTTAGGGGAGGAAAATTTACCTCAACTCTATAGCATGACTTAGAACATGAAGAAGGAAAACAATTCCTAAAACGTCTCATAGCCTCCTACTCATAGTTGTGGTGCACAAAACAACATGAATAAGACTCTAATCAACACTATGTGTTGGACACCAAGGATCTAACAACCTAGGGCTCTGATACCATCTTTGTCACGACCCAAGCCTAGGGCCTAGACGTGACTGGCGAATGGAGAACTCGAAGAAACCCCAAACAAGCCTCACATCATATCATTACATATCCTTGGTCACGGAAGCAATTAAAATGAAAATGAAATATAAGCATAAATAAGGGAATTGGGACTAAAGATAAACCTTCATATCATAACGTCAAGAAACAAGATAGTTAAGACTCATAACATAGGTACAACTCAAGTCCAACAACACCTTTACTACATAGATAAGAGTATGGGCCAAGGCAAGCAACCGGGCTCACTTTCATAGTCAATACATAATAAAAAAAGGCCATCTTAATACATAGCAAGAGATCTTAAGACACGTCCCTAAAATGGAGGACTCACCAATAAGCTTGTAGGATAATCAAACTAGCCAAATGGAAGAGGAGGAGATCAAGCGGTGCTCCAGTTCCTACATGGTAATAAGGCATAAAGTATGCGTTAGTACTTGAATGTGATAAGTATGTAGGATGTAATGCAATAAAAGATAGGCAATATAGGCAAAATGCATAATCATAGGTAATGAATAGCACACTAGCAATATGACATGTATGAATGATACTTGAAGTAAAACATGCTTATATAGAACATAACATATGTGTAAGAAAAGACCACTAAACTATTGGTGGATCGTCACACTCTACCACCCTTGGTGATTGAGGTACAAACCCTGTCAATAGGTTGGTGGATCCCCGCACCATACCACCCGTGGTGCTGGCTAAACTATTGGTGGATCGTCACATCCTACCACCCTTGGTAATTGAGGTACAAACCATGTCAATAGGTTGGTGGATCGTCGCACCCTACCACCTGTGGAGCCAGAGTACAAACCCCCCGATAAGTTGGTGGATCGTCGCACCCTACCCCTGTGGTGCTGGAGTACAAAACTCCCAATAGGTTGATGGGTACAAACCCCCAACAAGGTTAATTGGTATGAACTTCAACCAAGGTTACCCGGTGCGCAACCACTGAGTAGGGCATGGTCACATTTCAACATTACATAGAGAATACCATATACCTATATTCACTTTATCATCAAATAGTCCTCATATAGATACATTCATTTCATCATCATTTCATCATCATATAGTCATTCAAGTCATAAGACATGCATAGGACCTTTCAATTCCTCAAGAAGCCATAATCAGACATTATATCAAACACTTAGAGGGTGTGTAGTGCTATAAAATCATGTAATTCAAGAGTGAAATCGTGTTTGATAACACCCTCAAGCGACTTTGGTTTCATAGCTCAAAATATAGCAAAACAGACACAATTTCATAAACCCCAACATAGTGTACAATGATTTTCATAATAAATAACACCCATGAGTAATTCATCTTTTAATCATGCAAATTAGTGTAAAAGGAGACTTGGGCATCATGGGTGAAAGGAACCCATGAAAGAAACCCATATACCTTAGCTTTGGAGATTAAATTGATGAAGATTGGAGATGGAGACTTGAAGCTTGAGAGGAAATTCTTAGATCCGAATGAGTTTTGGGACTTGAAATTTAGATTGAAATATTAGCCTGTGCTTGAGTGAGTATTGGGGAATGTATTGAATAATATGAGGGTGAAATATAGCTAAGTATAGGTAATTTTCATGCATGAGAACACTTAGAAAGAGCATTTTGAGACTTAAATTTAGGACTAGAATATTTGGCTAAGTGTTTGAATGAGTATTGGGAAATGTTTAGAATGATATGAGGGTGAAAAATGGCTAAGTATAGGTATTTTCACATTTTGCAGCACTTAGGACAAACACTTAAAACTCTTTGACCGAAGTCAAAATTGGACCAAAAACAACACTAGTGCGCGCCCTTAGCTCGTCGCGCCAGGGGCACGAAAAGATCACTAGAAATTGCATTTTGGAAATTTTGAATTTTGATATAGTTGCTCTAAAATTGGGGTTAGACCCTTTTCCCCCTAAATGTGACCCCCTGAACAAGAATATGAATTTGGATTTTTGATATCACGCACGGATTTTGAGATATATGGAAATTACAATTTTGGGCACTTTTTTGGGGTCGTTACAATAGCCCGCCCTGTTGTTGTCCTTATTATTCATTTGAGTCTTTAGCTAAGTGATTGAAAGAGTGATCAAACCAAGTGGTTCACTTAGAGACCAGCAATAATGTTTTAGTGTTGGCCATGCCTAAGGTACTCTCTTGGGGCATGATAGAGGTTTCATAGATAGTCAAAGTTAGTGCATTAGTTTAGTCTATCTATTCTGATGTTTTAAGCATTATTATTATTTATATTAGGAACTATTATTGGACTTTTGCATGAGATTTACTTAAATATTTAAAGGTTTACTTTATGAAACTTTCATATGTATGATTAGTCTTCCATTCAGTAGTTAGCCAGACCAAATGTTTGCTTGGGATAGCCTATTTGTATTAAACCAACAACTTACTTCCTAGAGATTTGGTCAACTAAAAATATTAGGAACTGAAAGAGAAAAAATAATAACCAACAATTCCTCCCTTAAACTAAAAGTCACACTATCAGTTTACCATGCTTGTAAAAACCAATTTGTTTCAATTGCAATTTTCCAAGGTGCAAACGCCAAGTAATGTTATGAACTTCAGGAAGGATGCCAACTCGAGAGATTTGGTAAACACATTAGCAATCTAATCTTCACTTGTGCAGAAGATAAGATCAATTGCTTCGTCTTTTGTAAGGTCCCTTAAGAAATGAAATCTGTCATCAATATGTTTACTTCGCCCATGTTGAACAACATTATTCGAGAGCTTTATTGTTGAACTGCTGTCACAATAAATAGTAGTAGAGTCATTCTGCTTGAAATGAATTTCTTCAAGAACTTTGCGTAACCAAATTACTTGACAAGCATATGTTGCTGCTGCTACAAATTCAGCTTCTATAGTTGATAAAGTCACAATTGATTGCTTATGCGAAGACCATGAAATTGCTCCCAATCCCATCATAAAGACATTACTAGACTTACTCTTTCGATCATCCAAATCTCTAGCATAATTACTATCAGTAAAGCTAACCAAGTTGATTTTCCTCCTTTTGCATAGAATATATCATAATTAGTTGTTTCTCACAAGTAGCAAAAAATTCTTTTTGTGGCTAGAAGATGCATCTCTTTGGGATTTTTCGTATCTGCTAATAAGCCTTCCACCGTCCATAATATGAAACCTTATGGCTATGAAATACATCAAACTTTCCACTATTTGTTTGTAAAGACTATTGTCAACTCTTCTTCCTCCAGGATCATTAGTGAGCTTCAAACCAAACTCAGTGGGACTGCTAACACAGTTGCAATTCTTCATCCAAAACCTGTCCAAAGTCTCTTGAGCATACTTCTTTTATGTGAGGAAAATTCCATCTGCAGTTTGAACAACTTCGAGGCTAAGAAAATAATGCACATCCCAATATCAGTCATCCCAAATTCCGCCATCATGGACTTCTTAAAACTTTCAACCGTGGAGATATCATTTCTGGTGTAAATTAAATCATTCACATATAAACAAACAATGAGCATTTTCCCTTTATCATTAATCTTTGTAAAGATTGTGTGCTCATATGGACAGTTCTTAAATCTCTCCTTCAAAAAATAAGCATTAATGTGACTATACCAAGCTCGTGGAATAGCCCATACAATGCCTCCTTTAATTTACACACCTTATGTTCTTCTTCGACTTTGACATAACCTGTAGGAGTTTTATTAATAAATACCTACTCATCCAAGAACCCATGTAAGAAAAGCCAATTTGACATCCATTTGCAAAATAGGCCATGAAGTTTGAGCAGCCAAAGCTATCACTAGTTTATCAGTATCCAGTCGTATAACTAGAGCAAAAACTTCTCTATAGTCCACACCAAACTCTTGCTTATAGCCTTTTGCTACTAAGCGTGCTTTGTACTGCTCAACTTCACCTTTCTTGTTCATTTTTTTCCTGTATATCCACGTGACAGCGATTGTCTTATGCCCTCTTAGAAGCTCCGTCAACTCCCAAGTGTCATTTCTAGCAATTGCTGAAATTTCTTCATCCATTGCTTTTCGTCATTTGGACTCTTTGACAGCTTCTTCAAAGCTGGTAGGATCACAATTTGAAAATAGGCAAAATGAGTGATTGGATCTTCAGATCAATCAATTCCAGTTACCTTAAAATCTGCCATCCATGTGGGTCTTCTTTTTGATCTTTAAGGTCGCTCATCTTCTAGTGTAGGAGCTGAAATTTGTTATTGAATTGGATCCGAATTTGTGAATTGTTCAATTTCCTCCAATTGCTGCTTTTCTTTTTTAAATGCCACTGGAATAAGTTGCTTATCTCCTTTGTCCTTCAAAGACCATGTAGCATCTTCATCAAAAAATGCATCACAACTAATGAAAAATTCCTTGGTGATAGGATTATATAATTAATAAGCTTTAGACTGATTACTTACACCAAGAAAATTGCATTTTTCTGCTTTATCATCTGAGCATAAGTCACACATCCAAAGACTCTGAAATGGTCAACACTTGGTTTCCGCCTGCTCCATGGCTCCTCTTTAAATAGAGTCTTACTAACCGAAAAAGAAAGATAGCAGTCCACTAATTCCTACTATCATTCAACAACTAACAGCTAAAAGATTTCATTAGCCTATTTTTATTCAACCAGTAACTTACTTCCTAAAGACTCGGTCAACTAAAAATACTAGGAAGTGAAAGTGAAAAAACAATAACCAACAAGTTCTATACATTTGCTTCTAATACATGTTGTATTAAATAGTATTCCTATATTTCTCATGATTCATGTTCTTCTGAAAAGTATATAATTCAAAACTTGCTTTCTATATACAAATTATGATTAAAAAGTATATAATTCAAAACTTACTTTCTATATACGAACCTCAAAATTTACTTATGTTACTAGAATACTCCAAACTATTGTCACATTCATATCTGATCCTCTAAAAATCTTACTTTTGGAGGATTTGAACAATATAGAAATTCACACTACTCTGCCATCAATCATCTCTAAGTTAATAGTTACAGGTTGCTTTCTTATAAGGAGATTCCAATAGTCGCAATTGGAAGAGTCAGTGATGATTTTGTGTTAACAAACTTCAATAACAAAATGGAAATGGAATCAAAAAATAAATTCATCGTCGCTTAGTTTTGGACAACTTTTAGTCAGTTAAGTTGACAGGTCATGATGTTTTCATCTACATGGGAATTCAATTGCAGTCCT
>DF358225.1:25940-50185 GCA_000787875.1 Solanum virginianum
GGGAATTCAATTGCAGTCCTATTTGTGAATAATTAAGTATGCAAAACTCTTGTTTTAAAGTGATTCTTTTAAATTTTTATTGTTTTATTTTTTATTTGTTAGCTCTATTTATGGTGCGGCGTGATTCACACTCGACTCTAAATATTTATCGAACACCTATAAGTTAATAAAGTAACTAAGCTATTTGAATCTAAATAGAAATTTAGTCATAGTTGACAATACTAAAATTTCGTGAGTTCGTAACTGAATACTAAAAATTGTGACTGAAACAATAAGATACTAAATAAAAAATACCTATATTATCAAAATATATTTAATCATAAAATAATTTTAAATAAATAATAAACTAAATCTAATATGGATTGTGAAAGACAACCACAAAATAAGCAAACAAAGAATTCATATCAGAGTAAACACTACATATGCTTTCTTATTAGGGGGTCTAGGAGTGGTATTACTTCCCAATCCAATTTATTTGGCCTTTTCCTTGGGATTGGTTCTTGTTTGTACATCGTTAGTCTATATTCTATCTAACTCCTATTTTGTAGCTGTTGCGCAACTACTTATTTCTGTAGGAGCTATAAATGTAATCATTTTTGTTGTGATGTTCATGAATGGCTCCGAATATTACAAGAATTTTCATCTTTGGACCGTAGGAGATAGAATTACTTCGATGGTTTGTATAAGTTTTTTTATTTCACTAATTACTGTTATTTCAAATACGTCATGGTACGGGATTATTTGGACTACAAGATCAAACTAGATTATAGAGCAAGATTTTCTAAGTAATAGTCAACAAATTGGAATTCATTAATCAACAGATTTTTTTCTCCCATTTGAACTTATTTCAATAATCCTTTTAGTTGCTTTAATAGGTGCAATTGTTGTAGCTCGTCATTAAAAAATTTCCATTAAAAGTTATGACTAAAATAAAATTTTGTTATGTCTTATCACATTCATTTTTCTTCAATTCTATTTGAATTCTAGTTGTGATTTATATATATTTGTTTCTTTTACTCTACTGTTAATAGAATTTTTTGTATCCTTATATTGAAATGAAATCTCTTGGAAGATTGGTGGATTTTGATGCCATTACCTTGATAACAACAATTGGACTCTATAGTATTTATGCCTTGCCAATATCATTAAGGGTGACTCTAGGTCGAAAATATTTTGGGGTCAATATAGATTGTGTAGCAGCATTGCCAGTTTCATATTATGTTAAAGATCAAATTCTCAACTACACTCCTATTGCAGTTGGAGACCTTATTCTAGTCATTTCTTCATGAAACTTCAGTATTAGGCATTGATTTAAAAGTTTATTTAAAAACATAGCATTTATGATGCCACATAAAATTATTGAATCATTTGTTATTCAACATTCTTGAAGTAGTTTGACAACAATAGAAAGAAAGGAGTAGAGTGAACATTTTGACTAATAATTCACCGGAGACAAGCTTTTCCATTCTATCATTGGAACATTTGGCTAACAAGAAACCATAACTACATCATGACAAAGCCAAAGAGGATATCCCTATATCAGCATCTTTTGTGAGAATTATCAAGACCCAACCCTAGGGCCTAGATGTGACATGGCGAATGGAGAACCCGAAGGAACCCCAAACATGCCTCTTAGCATATCAATCATACATCCTTAGTCGCGGAAGCATAACAGCAATAAGTAAGGGAAACTGGACTAAGGGAAGTGTTGGATAATCATAAAATACTCAAGAGTCAATCTCAAAGAATAGGTACATCAATTGTTCCAACACCTCTAAACATAGATTGGAGCGGGGGCCAAGACACTCTTCGGGCTCACCCTCATAGTATTGAGTGTTCAACCTAAGGGAAATAACAAAAGGGCAAGAATAACATAGATAGCATCCTCGGACTTGAGGACTTACCAGAGTATATCTCCAAAGCACTGAACTGGCCACATGGAGGATTATCAAAAGGTGCTCTAGTTCCTACATAGTAACATCATGTAGGCATAGAGTATGCGTTAGTACATTTGAATGTACTAAGTATGTAGGATACAATGCAACAATACATAAGAAAATATAGTCAAAATGCATAATCATAAGCAGTTGATAAATATAATATCAATATGGTATACATGTTCAATGCTTGAAGTAAAACATACTTGTAAATCATATAATTTGTATAGAACATAATACATATATGGGAGAAGACCATTATCATAGAGAAAACAACTATTACTCAGAATCCAAGGTATGCCACCCTCTTGGAAAGTGATTGAGATACCTACCCCTCAACTTGGTAATATAGGCATGTAACCCCACCCGACGAGGTGGTCAAGGTACATACCCTCAACATGGTAGTACGGGCATGTCACCCTCCGATGAGGTGGTCAAGGTACATAGCCCTCGACCTGGTAGTACGGGCATGTCACCCCTGTATGAGGTGGTCAAGGTACATACCCCTTGATGTGGTAGTACAGGCATGTCACCCCCCGACGAGGTGGTCAAGGCATGTCACTCCATTAACAAAGTGATTAGGCATGTCACCCCCAAGCAAGGTGTGGTCAACTTGCAATACTATAGATAGTTTCAAGAATTTAATACATACATACAATCCCTTAATCATCATATAGTCACTTGATTCATAATCTATGCAATAGATCATTACTAGCTCAAGAATCCTTGTCAAGACATTTTATCAAATACTTGGTAGGTATGCAATGGTAGTTAAAAATCATGCAATTTAAGAGTGAAGTAATGTGAGAAAACTTAATGTAAATAAACCTACCAACACATAGTAAAACCCTCATGTAAGATACCTTGAAATCCATTCTCAAGTCTCATAATAGATCATAGATTCATAGCCCAAAATATGCATAGTCATACTAGACTAACCATCTCATAGTATAAGCTTGAAATAGGTAGATATGTGTTTCTAATCAAAATTTCATAAAACCCCAACATGATTTGTAATCATAATTCATAATAAGTAATATCCATAAGTAATACAACTTAGGAACATACAATTTTTCATAAAAAGGATAGTTGGGCATTATGAGCGAAAGGACCCAATGGTTGAAACCCACATACCTCAAATTTGGGGATTTCCTTGATGTAGATTTTGAGAGAACGTGATACTTGAATAGAGTTCTTCAGATTCGAAACTATGCTTGAGTCACTTGAATTTGGGTGAAATATTTGGTTAAGTGTTAGTGAGGGTTTTGAGAGTATGTATTGAGTGATATAGAGTAGAAAAATGGCTAAGTATAGGTGTTTTCACACATATGTGGGAATAGGCTAAGACCCCAATGTCTTAGGACGAACATGACAAATTAAGGAAGTGCAAACACACCTCTACAATGGGTCCGCGTCGCAGAGGCATCATGGATGCCTTCTGTTTCTGAAATTTTTGTAAAAATGAAATTTCACTGCAGGTCTTCTAAAATTCAGTTTATACCCATTTTTGACTCAATTTTGCCCCCTGATCAAGAATATGAAGTTGGAGTTTTGATATCACGCATAAATTTTGAGATATATTGAAATTACGATTATGGTATGGGAATTTCTAAGGCATATTTTTGAGGTATTTTTGGGCATTTCAATATCTCTCCCTTGGGAACATTCATCCCTGAATGTCAAAGAAACGTACATAAGAGAAGTAATCATGAATATTTTAGCCCGACATATGAATGCAAACAAATGCATTTAAATATCATTTCAAAACTTCAACATGGATGTTAAAATCATCATAAACTTGTCAACATAAATATGAATGCATGCAAAATGACATAAGAGATGAAACTTAAGACTTGAAATCGTATAGGGGAACTTAAATTAATACCTCCGGCTTGAGTAGAATGGAAGAGATATGGGTAACGCTTTTGCATGTCTGCCTCGGCTTCCCATGTGGCACTTTGAACTTGTTGGTTTCTCCAAAGGACCTTGACGGAAGCTACATCCTTGTTTCTCAACCTCTTCATTTGTCTATCCAAAATTTATATCGGAACCTCCTCTACTACACCCACAACATCCAAAGGTACAATAGCACTTGAGTTACACACACACTTTCTTAACATAGATACATGGAAGACCGGAAGAATCATATTCTTATTGATGGGCAACTCCAACTCATAGACCACCTTACCAATCCTCCTCAATACTCTATAAGGACCCACAAACCTTGGGCTCAATTTAACCTTCTTGCCAAATCGGACTACACCCTTCATGGGTGAGACTATCAAGTAAACCCTAAATTCAAGATCTCTCCTTCTCACATCGGAATATGACTTTTGTCTACTTTTGGCTGTTTTCAACTTCTCCCTTATCAACCTCACCTTCTCCAAGTTTCCCTTAGCCCAATCCGGTACAATCAAAGTCATCTCTCTAATACACCCTCTCAAATCTCTATATATCTTTGTAGAACCAGGGTGAATAGAATAGGAAGAATTATAAGCCTTATCTAAAATCTTCTTTCTCAAGTCATTACCACTAGGCACACACAATCTACCTTGGTACCTAAGGGAACAATCTGCCCCTTGTGAGAAAACCTTCACTTTACTATCTCCCACCTAAGCCTTCAACTCTAGCATGGTAGGGTCAAGATCTTGTTTTTGCCTTAGCCTCCTCAATCAATGAAGATTAAAAACCATCAACAACCACTATATCACCATTATCAAGTTCATCCAACCTAACCCCCAATCTAGCCAACCAATGTACCTCTCTAGCCACCTCTTTGCCACCATCATCAACATGATTTAGACTAGCCATAGACACCATACTTAGAGCATCGACCACAATATTAGCTTTGCCGGAGTGATAATGCACACTCATATCATAATCCTTAAGAAGCTCTAACCACCTTCTTTGTTCTCAAGGTATGATCATTTAGGTGAACACATATTGGAGACCCTTATGATCGGTAAACACATCAATATGAACCCAGTACATGTAATGATGCCAAATTTTCAAAGAAAATACCACGACCGCCAATTTAAGATCATGGGTGGGATGATCTTTCTCATGCACCTTAAGTTGTCTAGAGGCATACGCTATCACCTTACCATTTTGCATAAAAAATACCCTAAACTGATTCTTAAGGCATCACAATATACAACAAACCCTTCCAACCCTTCAGATAGAGACAAGATAGGAGTGAAGACAAGCTTGTCTTTCATAGTTTAGAAACTTTTTTCACACTCATCGATCACACAAATTTCATTGTTGTTTGTGTCAACTTAGTCATAGGAGAAGCAATAGAAAAGAAAACCATTTACAAACCTCCGATAGTAACTCGACAAACCTAAGAAACTCCTAATATTTGATGGAGTCAAAGGTCTAGGCCAATTTCTAATCACCTCCGTCTTCTTAGTATCCACCTTAATATCATCACCCGACACCACATGTCCCAAAAATGCAACCTTTTTCCAACCAAAACTCACATTTTCTATATTAACAATGCAACTTCTCCCTCAAGATTTGAAATACCACCCTCAAATGATTTACATGCTCCTTTTCATTATGGGAATAAATCAAGCTATCATCAATAAAAACACCACAAACTAGTCAAGGTACAGTCTAAAGACCCTATTCATAAGATCCATGAATATAGCCAGTGCATTAGTCAACCCAAAGGACATAAACCACAAACTCAAAGTGCCTATACCTAGTCTGGAAAGACGTCTTGGGAATGTCACACTCCCTCACTTTCACTTGGTGATACCTAGACTGGAGATCAATCTTAGAAAAGTGACTAGCCTCTTAAAGTTAATAAAAAAAGGTCATCAATCCTTGGTAGTACCTCTATTAAGTTGCCGGTAATCACTGCATATTCTAAGAGAACCATCCTTTTTCTTCACAAACAACACAGTTACACCCCAAGGTGACTTAGTAGGCCTTATAAAACCCTTCTTCAACAATTCCCTCAATTGCTCTTTTAACTCCGCCGGGGCCATATGATAAGGGGGAATATTAATGGTTTAGTATCGGGAAGGAGGTATATACCAAAATCTATTTCCCTTTCGGGAAGAATACCAGGAAGCTCATCGGGAAAGACATCAAGGAACTCATTAACTACTGGAATCGACTCTATAGAAAGAACTTTGGACTTAATATCCCTAACCCTCACAAGATAACAAAGACAACCCTTAGAAATCAACTTTTGGGCTTTAGGACAAGAAATGAATCTACCCTTGACCACCACATCATAATATTTCCACTCAAGGACGTGCTCATTAGGGAATTGGAATTTGACCCTACGGGTTCTACAATCAATAGAAGCATAATATGTGTGCAACCAATCCATCCCAAGAATGACATCAAAATTCACCATATCTAACTCAACAAAATCACAAGGAAAGATTTTATCCAATATGAATACAGGAGAATTTCTATAGGCTCTTTTAGCAACAATGGACTCACCAATTGGGGTTGACACTTCATAAGATTCACATAACAA
Source organism: Solanum virginianum (assembly GCA_000787875.1). NCBI lineage: Eukaryota > Viridiplantae > Streptophyta > Magnoliopsida > Solanales > Solanaceae > Solanum > Solanum virginianum. Next base: position 32,376 of record DF358225.1, read on the forward strand.
TCCGAGACCAATATTGAAGCTTTTTGTGGCAGCAAGGAGTACTAAAGAAGAGAGTGGCACCTGGATCTATCAATGCATACACATCAAAATCAAAAACCTTTAACATGCTTGTAAAGTGCCATGCCAAGTCTAGTGACCCCTAAAGGGGTATGGTGGAGAACGTCGATGATCATCCCCATGATTCTTAGCAATCTATGGATAATGTCTTGACTTATGATCCTTTGCACAACACTTGAAACATATACTTGAACCGGCCAAACAATCTCCTAGATGGTACTTTCCACACTTGTGACTCGTAGGGAGAACTTGAACACCAACACCCTTGCCTTTCCCTTGAACAAATGGACTGTTAGGAATCTTGTAGCCTATTTTGCCACACCCAAAGCATGGACCAGTGTTACTCATACATGTGCCACCATGGTTTCTCCCACATTTTGGGCACCTAGGATGAGTCATTCCACCACCTCCACTGGGCTTAGAATATAGAAGCCTATCTTCAATTTGAACTCTTCTCTTTCCTTTCTTTGAGGCTACCGGGCAATCTCTCATCTTATGCCAATCACCACCACACTTGAAGCAATCCGCAATTCTCACCAAACACCTTCCTTGATATTTCTTGTCATACTCTTGAAAAGTGGCAAAAAGGATCCTCTCCTTTCCATATTTGGGCACTGGTAGTCTAGTAGAAGATGAAGTGTCCCCAGCTCGGGCTCTCTTAGCCTCTCTTTTTCCCCTCCCTTCCTTTGAAGTTTTAGGGGAACCCACCGATTGGTTGAGTTGAACGGTCACAACTTTGGCCAATATCCATAGAGCATTGGGAACCTACGTATTTGATATATCACGTTCTTGAATAGCTTGAGACATGTTATGAAATGTAATGGTTAGGATTTAGTAATAAGTCCTAGAGGACTTAGCTCTACCACATGACATAGATCATGAAGAAGTGAAACATTTCCTAAAATGCTTCATAGCCTCTTACTCATAGTTGTGGTGCACTTCACAACCAGAAAAAACCTTATCTTACATCTAAAGCATGATATAGATCATGAAGAAGGTAAACATTTTCTAAAACTCCTTAAAGCCTCCCATTCATAATTGTGGCGAGCTTCACAATCATAAACAAGACTCCAATCGATGCATTGTGTTGGACTCTGAGGACCATTAACAACCTAGTGCTCTAATACCAAGTTTGTCACGACCCAAGCCTAGGGGTTAGACTTGACACGGAGAATGGAGAACCAGAAAGAACACTAAACAACTCTCTTAGCATATCAATCACATATCCTTGGTCGCGGAAGCATAACAACAACAAATAGAGATATAAATAAGGAAAATGAGACTAAGGGAAGTCTTGGATAATCATAAAATACTCAAGAGTCAAGATCAAAACATTGATACATCAATTATTCCAACAATACCTCTAACCACAGATTAGAGCGGGGGCCAAGACACTCCTCGAGTTCACCATCATAGTATAAAGTGTTCAACATAAGGGAAATAACAAAAGGGCAAGAGTAACATAGATAGCGTCCTCGAACTTGAGGACTCACCATAGTGTATCTCCAAAGCACCGAACTAGCCACGTAGAGGATTATCAAGAGGTGCTCCGATTCCTACATGATAACATCATGTAGGCATAGAGTATATGTTAGTACGTTTTGATGTACTAGGTATGTTGGATGAAATACAATAAGACATAAGCCAATATAGTAAAAATGCATAATCATAAGCAATGGATGACTATAATATCAATATAGCATGCATGATCGATGATTGAAGTAAAACATGCTTGTAAATCATATACTTGTATAAAACATAATACATGTGTGGGAGAAGACCCTAATCATAGACTAAATAACTATTACTAGCATAATATGTGTGCAACCAATCCATCCCAAGAATGACATCAAAATTCACATAAGCCAATATAGTAAAAATGCATAATCATAAGCAATGGATGACTATAATATCAATATAGCATGCATGATCGATGATTGAAGTAAAACATGCTTGTAAATCATATACTTGTATAAAACATAATACATGTGTGGGAGAAGACCCTAATCATAGACTAAATAACTATTACTCAGAATCCAAGGCATGTCACCTCCCGACGAGGTGGTCAAGGTACATACCCCTCGACGTGGTAGTACGGGCATATCACCCCCCAGACGAGGTGGTCAAGGTACTTACCCCTTAACATGGTAGGTGGTCAAGGTACATACCCCTCGACGTGGTAGTACGGGCATGTCACCCCCCAGACGAGGTGGTCAAGGTACATACCCCTTAACATGGTAGTACGGGCATCTTACCCCTCGATGAGGTGGTCAAGGCATGTCACCCCCTCAATAAAGTTATTGGTATGTCACCCCCCAACAAGGTGTGGTCAACTTGCAATACTATAGATACTTTAAAGAATTCAATAGATATATACAATCCCTTAATCATCATATAGTCATTTGATTCATAATCCATGCAATAGATCATCAATAACTCATGAATCCTTTTCAAGACATTTTATCAAACACTTGGCGGGTGTGCAATTCTAGTTCGAAATCGTGCAATTCAAGAGTGAAGTAATGTGAGAAAACTAAATGTAAATCAACCCACCAACACATAGTAAAACCCTCATATAAGATACCTTAATATCTATCCTCAAATCTCATAATAGATTATAGTTTTATAGCCCAAAACATGCATAGTTACAATAGATATACCATCTCATAGTATAAGCTTGAAATAGGTAGACATGTGTTTCCAATCAAAATTTCATAAAATCCCAACATGATTTGTAATCATAATTCATAATAAGTAATACCCATAAGTAATATTTTGAGAGTGTCTATTGAGTGATATAGAGTTGAAAAATGCTATGTATAAGTGTTTTTACACATATGTGGTCATGGGGCCAAGAACACAATATCTTAGGCCGAACAAGACAAATTAAGAAAGTGAAAACATACCTCTACGATGGGTCCGTGTCACAGAGGCATCGCGGATGCCTTCTATTTTTGAAATTTTTGTGAAAATAAAATTTCATTACGGGTCCTCTAAAATTGGGGTTATACTCATTTTTCACTCAATTTTCCCCTTGATTAAGTATATGAAATCAGATTTTCAATATCACGCACGGATTTTGAGATATATGAAAATTGCGATTATGGGCATTTTCAAGTCATATTTTCGGGGTGTTTTTGGGGAGTTTCAGAATAATGGAATTGATACACCTGATGATAGGAAAGTCTTCGCAGAATAACAATATCAAGGATAGTAATCAATTATGTCAGATGGACCCCTCCAAATGGAGGGCTAAAACTGAACTTTAATAGATCTTTTAAATATGATAAAATAAAATAAAATAAAATAGGAGGACTGCTGAACTAACTGCCTTATTATATGGTCTACACTTAGCTAATGATATACAGGTCAAAGAGCTGGAGATAGCTCCAGATTCACTTAAGGTAGTCAACATGCCACAGAACGAAAACAAGAAATTATACAACCACTATTTTGCTTGCAAAGATTCGCTACACAAGCTGAGAAAACCCCCAAATACAAAAAAAAAGTGGCTGACCTGCTAGCTAAAGAAGCCAAAACCTAGAAACGGATCACCTTTTTGTGTAATGGAGAGTTTCACATGTTTGTTGGAAATGCTTTTGAGGAAACATTTTTGATTGTACTCAATTTAAGGCTTCAAAATATAACGCTAGCAATAATGCAGCTATTTTTGTGTACTATGATGCATAGTAGCTAAAAAAAGAAAAAACAAACATACAAAATTAAGAGAAAATATTCTTTCAATCTGTAGGAGTTCAAAAACCAAAGGATAATGATTGTTTGAGTTCTATAGCAGCCAATTACGATAGACCAATAAAAACTATTGAACATCTTTTCCCGTAATATTCTATCTTCACATACAAAAGCCTTGAATTTCTCCAAAATTGCTCGCGTATATCAAAGATTCTGGTTTTCACTGACAAAAAAATATAAACATTGTTAAAAAACAAAATAAATTTTTAACTGTAGGAGTCAGTACTTTTTTTTGTTTTATCGAAACTGACCTTATAGAGATATTTTCTTGAGTTGAGCTTCCAAAAATAGGAACGTAATCTAGCCAATTGTAAGATGTGATACTCTAATTTTTTGGCATTAATTCAGCATTAAAATTGTCAAGTTCTAGAATTTCATCCCATTCACTCCATCCATCCAAGAAGTAATCATTTGAACTCGGTGAAGCTATTAAAGGAACATCAAGTGGTTGAGGTTTGTATGCTCCTTGAAATAATTCATCAAAATTTGTAGAGAAGTCACTTGAATTCAACAAAATGGAATGATGTTCCTCATTAAATTTCACTGAAATAATTAGTTGGACATTTAGAGCACGTTGAGATCGCTATTTCTGCAAAAAGACCATAAAGATGAAATAAATCACAAAAATAGGACATAAAATCTACAAACCACAAATCTCATAAGTAGGACATCTCATCTACTTTTTACATACTCGAATACCTGTAGACAGTAGATGAGATGTTCCTTACACAAATCTGGCACACACATCCTCACCAAAACATGCCTAAAATGGGCTAAATCAACATAGCAAGACAAACAAAGAGAATTCAATATTAAAATTATGATCATTCAGAAAATGTCTAGTTAAGATTTTACTTCACCAATATTCTTATTTTTTTCTCATTCTTTTTGCGGGGATAAAAACTAAATCTTAATATACTTACCTTTTTGCCCACTAATGTGACTTGGTACCATGGCCTGTGGGTGCATTTTTTCCTCATTCTTTTTGCGGGGATAAAAACTAAATCTTAATATACTTACCTTTTTCTCCTAACTCACGAACAATCTCGTCTAATTTTCTGTCAAGGTCTGGCATCCACTTCACACATCTTCTTTTCTTTTGTGGTCTTCCTATACTTGTTTCTGAAATCAAAGACTGATTCTCCTCTTTCTCCGTAGTCGCACTACTTTTAACTTGTGTCTCCTCAGTAGTACTCCTCATCGTCGTAGACTTTTTTGGCTCATCTTTTGCTATAAAAGAACCTACCGCTTGATCTTGACAAGTCTCAGAGCAAACCACTATGCTTTTTCCCTTTCCATCTTGTAGTTTCTTAGAACAAGATATATTGTTCGTTACTTTAACTTGATTAGCATCGTTGTGTTGTAATTTCTTATTTACCTTCTTATTGTGCCAATACACATGCTGCCACATATTCTTGAGTCTCGTTGATGAAATGAATTGCTTTTAAATAACGAATGCCCCTGCTGCAATTGCTTCTTTTACCATTTCTATCATAGTATCTGGAGACATCACTAAATCAAAAAAGAAAAATCAGAACCAAACATCAAATGAGGTATTCAAAATTCTCGAGAAAAATTAGATATTCCTAAATATATACACCATTTTCCTAAGGAACATATATAAATGTAGAAAAAACAGATAACACTAATGTAGCAGTCAAATGTTTTACATTACTATAAAAGTAAATACAATTCAATAATAGTGATGGGTGATATTAACATGTCCAAATACACTTTTGAATAGTGCACACTAAACCACATATAATAAAGATATTGAGAAATAGTCTAACAAATAATAGGTTTGTCTTTAATGAGTTGATTGGACTTGATGAACTCAAGGTAATCCATTTCCCACTTAAGGTAGTCAACATGCCACAGAACGAAAACAAGAAATTATACAACCACTATTTTGCTTGCAAAGATTCGCTACACAAGCTGAGAAAACCCCCAAATACAAAAAAAAAGTGGCTGACCTGCTAGCAAATTGGTCGATATGTTCCCGGAGGATGGACAGAGCTACAATTGCTTGTTCAATTGCAGTTACTATAAACAACTATCAAACTCAAAAAATATCTCAAGAAAGTTATATATGTTATTATGTGGATAAAGGTAGTATGGTGTGACTAAAAGTTTGGAAGTATAGAAAGGGATATTTGATTGATACTAGGTGACTTATATTATTCAAGTTTGCCTGAGAATCCAACTGATTCTTTTCTATTCAAACTACAACTCAATTAGCATGTTTATAAATTTGACGATTAATTGAATATATTTTCATACGGTTGAATATATCGACAATCTCTTACACTTGCCAGGAAATTTTTTTAGACATTTGAACTATGACATGATTTGATTGAGCATCTGAACACATGATAAAATATTCCTATTAGACAGTTCAAACTAAAAACCTAGAAATTGCTAATGCATATGTTCTGAAGCATCCATTACATAAATAATTTAAAGACTTAATTAGACTTCTTTTGTTTTGTTCTCAAGCATCATAAGTAAGAAATTTCAACCACTAATTTATCAAAACAAAAACAAATCTAACAAATTCATTATACCTGCACTCAACCATACATTAAACACATGTTAAAATTGATTGGAATGTTTAGTCAAATAAAATAAATAAGTTTTTTCTTCAAATTTGAACATTCAGATCTACTCCAAGAAATTTAGATTTAAAATATAAGTGCATATATAAGAAAAAAATCAATCATTAATTGTACAAAAATTCACTTTTTTAATAATAGACTATAAGTACAGAGTTTACCGAAGATCCAATAAGAAATAGGAGAAAATGGCTCAATCCATATGAGAGAAAACTTAAAGAAATGTAAGATTAATGTACCTTTAAAAGAATGCTCTTCAAGAATTGTTGCAACATTTGAAAGAGAATAAGTATCATGATCAACCAGGATAATTCTAAGGCCAACATAGTCTAGAGGAACATCTACATTACTAGTTTTCTCACAATTGACAGAAGTATCAAAATCCATTTTTTCGCTACTGAAGATTTTGATAGAGCAAAACAAAAAAGATTTTTGAGTTTTTCTGCTCTTACTTTGATTTATCTTTTTTTTCTTTCTATCTCTTTATACTAAATAAAGGAGAAAATTTATCCAATTATTTAAATAGAGAAGGAAAATGTTAGATTTAGAAAATCTATCTTTTGTAGCAAATAATATCTAGTGTAGTTAATATTTAGGGAGATTTAAGTAGACAAGATGATGATAATCTACCAATTTGTGTTCAAAATAGTTTAGTCTTGATTATTTAGGCGATACAAATGATATTCATTACTCCTCTCATTTCAATTTATTTATTTTACTTTTTTTAGTCTATTAAATAAGACAGTCTCTTTTTTTTGGCTTAATTCTAACTTGTCTATTAAAGAAGACTATCGTTTTCTTCTTTTTTTAGCTTAATATTAACTATGTACATGACATGTTTAAGACTAGACGATTGAAGATCATTTTGTAAATTCTATAAATGTTTAGTTTAAGACCAGTAAATTCAAAAGTTGTATTTCTTTTCTTAAATTTCTTGTCAAATTAAAAACAGACAAACAAATTGAAATGTGGGGGACAATTGATAATATCCATCTAATCTTGTCATGTTAGAGAGTTCACTTCATATAACATGTATTTTAGAAACTTGTTTTGTCTTGGTTGAGATTTTCATGCTAGTAGCAAAAGTAGAGAACTTGTACTTGTAATGATCTTGCCGATTAGTTTTTGACTTATCTATGAAAATTACTATTTTGCACTTTCGTAAGATGCTTTCGACATATTTAAAACTATTTGTGTTATGGGAACTGGAATCTTGTGTTTTAAAAGTAAAAAATATGAGTTTTGGCATTTTCAGAAGCTTAAGTTGATAAAAATATGAGTTTTTATATCATTCTGAGTTTTTGGTGTTATATAAGAAATTCATCAATTCCATCAGCTCCAGAACGCAAAATCTGGTCTAGGAGAAGTTACAAAACTGAATTTAGAGCTAAAACAGAGATTTTGGACCCAAAGTTGCATTTTTACTTTTTTTAGAGCCAAAGTTTGACATTGGTCAATGTTTGGAGTTCGGGAGCTTGAATTAAAATTTCAACAGTTCATGTAGTTTTAGATGGTGAAACTAACACTTGAAATGGTCTCATTGTAATTTTTGGAGTTTTCAAGGGCATTTTTGGTATTTCAAATTTTGAACTAGTTTTATCGATAATTATGTCTATGAGACCTCAAAATCGCATTTTGATAATTTCGTTGAGTCTAAATCACCGTTTCTGATAAGGATACCAATCCAATTTATGTAATTCAGGTTCCAAACGAACCCTGAGGCTCCATTTTGGGTTTTAGGATTGAGCTAGTATGGCAATGGACGCTCGAAAGTCTCCAAACAAGCCTCGTAGCATCCATTCACACATTAATGGTTCAGAAGCACAATTGAAATATTAATAGGTATTACTAAGGGATAGGGGCTTTGGACTCAAGCTATAGGATAAGAGGTTATGTGACTCATTGTCACACAATTTGAACAAATATATCTAAGGGACGGGGAGCCACGACTCAAGCTATGGGGTTAAGGAGCATAGGACTTGCCATCAAACATTCATCACAAGCAAATTCTAAGGGGCAAGATCATATGACTCAAGCTATGAGTGTAGAGACTTAGGAATTTTATCATCTGATTATTTCATCATAACAACATCAAGATAACATAAGACATAGGCATAGCCTCCATAACCATCAAACATACCAAGCTCAAACATAGAGGTTACATGATGTCCAATAATGCCTCTATGTCATAGATAGGATGGGGACCAAGACATATCTCGGGTTCACCCTTAAAGTAAAATACATGAGCTAGCCATAACATAAAGTAGGTAGATAGAAGGTGAGTCTTGTCCTTGGAATAAAGGACACACCACAAGCAAATTCTGACAAGTCTAATCTAGCCGTAAAGAGGTGGATGAGGATTGTCATGACCCAAACTGGGGCCTAGTCGTGACACGGCGAATAGGAAACTCAAAGGAACCCCATAAAAGCCTTTTAGAATATCATACACATATCCTTGATCGCAGAAGCAAAATAAACAATAGTGAATAATGTAAATAAAGGAATGCGAGACTAAGGGAAAGAGTCAAATTGTCATAAATCACTAAAGAGTCAAAGCTCAAAGCATAAGTACTTCAATTATTCCAACAACACCTTTAAAGGTAGACTTGAACGGGGCCAAGACACTTTCCGGGCTCACCCTCTAAGTATCAAATATCCAACATAAAGAGATAAACAAAGAACAAGAGTAGCATAGCTTGTGTCCTCGAACTTGAGGACTCACCAAAGCTTATCTTTTGGAAGACAATCTAACCACGTAGAGGATGATCAATAGGTGCTCCAGTTCCTACATGGTAACATCACATAGGCGTAGAGTATGCGTTAGTACATTTGAATGTACTAAGTATGTAGGATGCAATGCAAGCAAAGGATAGGCAACATAATCAAAATGCGTAATTGTAAAAAAAGAATAAGTATAACATCAATATGGTATGTATGATCAATGGTTAAGGAAAAATATGCTTGTAAATCATAATCAAGGAGTGCAAACTCAATATAGAATACATACTTAAACCTTTCACCAACATGCATGAGATGGGCCAAATAGCCACCCACTCACCTTACAGTATAACTTTTTCGGAGAGTGTTACCAATACCCCTATCTTATGACATAGTCTTTTTGATAGGTAGTATAAGACGTCCCCTACTTTACGATATAAACTTTTAGGAAGGAGCTGTGATTCATTCTACCTTACGGCATGACCTTTTTGGTAGAATATCCATACCTTACGATATAATATTTTTGGTAGGAACCATTAGTCATTCTACATTACAGCATGGCCTTTTCGGTAGAATGTCCATACCTTATGATATATTCTTTTTGGTAGGAGTCATACAAATAGCTCATCAAACTATTACATTTCAAGCATTAAGAAACGGCTTCTCAATTTTCTCAAGAACACAACAAACATGGAAACCCAACAATCTACTTGCAACACCATAGGTACTTTTCATGAATTCAACACATACCCATATTCCTTTCATCATCCTAAAGCCACTTGACTCATAAGCCATGTAATAAACCCTCAATAACTCAAGAATCCTTAATAAGACATTTTATCAAATATTTGGCGGGTGTGCAATCTAGTTCAAAATCATGCAATTCAAGAATGAAATCATGTGTGAAAAATCAATGTAAATCAACTCACCAACACTAGGTAATACCCTCTTGCAAGATACATCAAAACCCCTAATTATTCAAACAATATATCATAGCTCTATAGCTCAAAACATGCACAGTTGAACAACATTTCATAAAAACCCAATAAAGTTTATACTCAAAATTCATAATAATACATACCCATAGATAAACCAACTTGAAAACATACAATTTATATAAAAGGGAAGGTTGGGCACCATAGGTGAAAGGACCCAATGGTTGAAACCCACATACCTTAATCTTGGAATTTCTTGAAGAAAACTTGAGAAGAACTTGGGGCTTGACTTGGTTTCCTTGAATTCCAACAAAACTTCTTGGAAAACTTGGGAATGAATGGAGAATTTGATGAAGATTAGAGAGGAATTTGAGAGGTTTTTGGTGAGTTTTTAGGGCTCAAAACAGTTGAACAATGAGGGATTTTCGTATATATGGGTATTGGGTTATTACCCAATTACCCTGGAGTAAAAAAGAATTTTTTTTTGGAAATTTTTGAACTAGTCCACGTCAGGTCCGCATCGTGGACTTGTCACGGATAGCTACTATTTTTGTGAAGTTTCACCAAAAATTAATTTTCTTGGCACGGACAAAGTATACCTTGTAGGTACTTATTTCCTCACACAATTTTCCCTCTGAACAAGAATATGAAGTCAGATTTACAAAATTCTGCAGAGATTTGGAGATATTAAAAAAATGCATCATAGGGCTTTTACGAGCTACGATGAGGGGTGTTTAAATATCCTCAATTTTGAGATATAAGGAAATTACGATTATGGGGCATTCCTATGCAAATGTAGGGCATTCCAACATTTCCCCCTTAGTAACATTCATCTCCGAATGTCAAAGAAACGTATGTAAGAGTAGTAGTCAAGACGATTTCAACCCACACAAGACTGCAACAATGCACTTAAACATTATTTCCAAATCTCAACTTAGGTGTCAAAATCACCTTGAACTTGTCAATATAAAGATGAATGTATGAAAATGATATGAGGGTTGAAACTTAGGACTTGAAATCATATAATGGACTTAGTTGTTATCTTAGGCTTGAATAGAGTGAAAGAGAGATGAATATCGCTCCTTTTTGACCGCTTTGGCTTCCCTAGTGACTCCTTCATCTTGTTGATTCTCCCAAAGAACCTTGACGGAAGTTACATCCTTGCCTCTCAACCTTCTCACTTGTCTATCTAAGATTTCTACCGGAACCTCCCATAAGTCAAACAAATCTAGTCCTTCCATATTGCTTTTGTATTATTTTTTAGTTTTACCCTTTTATGTGTCTGATTCCACGTAATCTTTTTCAAGATCGTTTTGATGTTTTGAGAAAATAGGGCCTAGATTTTCTTTGTTTTCTATACCCGATCCATGCTCTCTTTGACTTGCGGGTTCTTTGGTTCTTGAATTTTATTCTTTTTTTTATTTGATGGTATAAAAACGTTTTGTTTTTGGTTTTTATTTTGACTAACCTTTTCATTTGTATTCAAATTTAAAAGAAGGAATTTGCTTGGTATAATCCACAATTTTATTTTTATAGACATTAGAAAATAGAAAAGTTAAATTATCCTTCATCGCACCCACACCCTTCAAAGTCACCATAGCACTTGGGTCACCACACACCACCTTAACATAGACACATCAAAAACCGAATGAACCACATGTATAGTCGTACGCAACTCCAATCCTTATGCAACCTTACCAATTTCTCCTCTAAACCCTATAAGGACCTACGAAGCTTAACCAATTGTCAACCTTAAACACACATAGCCCTCTTTAGCACCAAAAGCCACCATCTCCCCCTTAGGAGAAAACCTCCACTCTACTATCCCTCACCAAGACCTCCAACTCTATTAAGACGGAATCAAGACCTTGCTTAAACTAGACCTCTTTAGCCAAAGAAGATTTAGAACCATCAAAACCACTACACTACCATTCTCAACTTCACCCAACCTCATCCCAACATAGTCAACCGATGTACTCCTCCAACCACCCTCTTGTTACCCAAAAATCCTCATTTTCCATAAGTACAAAGCAAACTCAAATTCATCAAAATTCGCAACATCACCCTCAAATGATTCACAAGATCTTCCACACTTACAGAAATAAATCAACATAACGTCACCAAAGACAACCATAAACATGACAAGGTAGAGTTTAAAGACCCTATTCATGAGACCTATAAACATAGCCGGTGCATAAGCCAAACCCAAAGACACTACCCCAAATTCAAAATATTAAAAAGGACATCAAGGACTTATCGACCACCGGAATCGAATCAATAGAAAGGACCCTAGGCTTAACACCCCTACCCTTACAAGATGATAAATGCAACCCTTAGAAATCAATTAGACCTACCCCTTCACCACCACTTTACAAGCCATCACCAAAGCATAGGGCCTAGACATGATAGGGCGAATGGGGAACTAACTCTATGGGTCTTACAATTAATGGAGACACAATATGCATGTGGCAAAGCCACCCTAAGACATCAAAATCCACCACATCTAATTCAACAAAATAACAAGGCAAGATCTAATGTAATATGACCATGGGATAATTTATATAGACTCTTCTAGCAACGATAGACTCACCAATAGGGTAGACACCAAAAGGATTCACACAACAATTCAAGACACACATGAAGCCCACAAGCAACAAAAAGAATAATGAAAGAAATAGTGGCACCCAGACCCATCAATGCACACATATCTAAGTGAAAGGAAACTTTAACATACCAATAGCAACATCGGGTGCCTCATCTACCACTTGCCTCCTTTGAAGAGCATAGAATCGATTATGTCATGGAGTACCCCCTTCTTGGTCTTCTTGAACTCTTTGATCAATAGGTCTAACTTGACCTCATGGCCGACCATCTCAAAGCTTGTTTTAAGCATGTGGGCAATCCAGAATTTTGTGGCCCATCTCATCACACACAATGTATGTACCCATGTTCGTCTAACATATACTACCATGTTTCCTCCCATATTTTGGGCATCAAGGACGAATCACCCCATCATCTCCTTGGGGCCTTAGGTTTGGAACCCTATCCTTAGCAACCCTCTTGTTTGGAACATCGTCCGACTCTTGATCTTGGGAGATACCATAAAATCGAGCCCACTTGGACCCCTCACTTCTCCTCTTTCTAAGCTTCTCCCCCTCAAGTTGCTCAACATAAGTCATTAGCCGAGACAAATCCATATCACTTATCAAGATGGCGGTACGACATTCCTCATTAACCAAGTCGGACACCCCCATCACAAATTTGTTCATTCTAGACCTCGACTCATCCACCAATTAAGGAGCATACTTAGAGAGCTTGTTGAACTTGAGGGCATACTCCCTCACACTCATGGAGCCTTGCTTAAGATTCATGAACTCCATCATTTTAGCTTCCCTTAGTTCAATAAGAAAGAACCGATTGAGAAATACGGATTTGAACTCCTCCCAAGGAATGGCATTGTCATTTCCCTTCTCCCCCTTCCATTGCACAAACCAAATTTGAGCCACTCTTTTTAGTTGGTATGCTGCTAGTTTCATCTTCTCCTCTGAACTGACCCTATAATAGATAGCACCTTGTACACCTCATCTATGAACTGTTGGGGATCCTCATCCATTTTGGATCCATGGAACTTCGGTGGGTGCATCCTAGTGAAATCCCTCACCCTAAAAGCCAGATTGGGAGCATTAGGAGCTTGGGCCCCTTGGTGAATTTGGTTAGTCATATCATGTGCCGACATAGTAAAAGCATTCCGGAACTCATCTTCGGTAGCCCCTTCATCCTGAAGAGCATGAGGAATGGGGTACACTGGTTGTCCTAGAGGTGCACGACCCTTTTTTTCTCTTCCTCTTTGTAATGGCATGGTCAACAACTAGAAGAGCAAAAAATATTAGTTAGGGGAAAAAACATTTGCATTACAACTAAGGCATGATATAGACCATGAAAAAGTGAAACATTTCATAAAACACCTCATAGCCTCCAATTCATAGTTATAGCACGCTTCACAACCATGAATAAGACTCTAATCAATCCAGTATGTTGGATTCCGAGCACCATTAACAACCTCATTGCGCTGATACCATAATTGACAAAACCCAAACCAGGGCCTAGACATGACACGGAGAATGGGGAACACGAAGGAACCCCAAACAAGCCTCTTAGCATATAATACACACATCCTTGGCCGCAGAAGCAAAATAAACAATAGCAAATAATATAAATAAAGGAATTCAGAACTAAGGGAAAGAATCAAATTGTCATAAATCATTAAAGAGTCAAAGCTCAAAGCATAAGTACTTCAATTATTCCAACAACACCTCCAAAAATAAACTTGAACAAAGGACAAGAAAATTTCCAGGCTCACCCTCATAGTATCAAATATCCAACATAAAGAGATAAACAAAAAACAAGAGTAGCATAGCTTGTGTCCACGAACATAAGGACTCACCAAAAATTATCTTTAGAAAGATAATCTAACCACGTAGAGGATGATAGTAGGTGTTTTGGTTCCTACATGGTAACATCATGTAGGTATAGAGTATGCGTTAGTATGTTTGAATATACTTAGTATGTAGGATATAATACAAGCAAGGGATAGGTAGCATCAAAATGCATAATTATAAATAAAGGATAAGTATAACATCAATATGACATGCCTGATCAATGCTTAAGGAAAAACATACTTGTAAATCATAATTAAGGAATGCAAACTCAATATGGAAAACACACTCAAACCTTTCACCAATATGAATAAGATGGGCCAAATAGCCACCCACTCACCATATGGTATAACCTTTACGGAGAGTGTTACCAATACCCCTACCTTATGGCATAGTCTTTTTGATAGGTAGTGTAAGATGTCCCCTACTTTATGATATAATCTTTTGGGTAGGAGTTGTGATTCATTCTACCTTAGGCATGGCTTTTTTGGTATAATATCCATACTTACGATGTGATCTTTTTGGTAGGAATCATGATTTGTACCTTACTGCATGACCTTTTTGGTAGGTGTAGTAAGATGTCCTTGCCTTATGAAATAATCTTTTCGGTAGGAACCATTAGTCATTCTACATTATGGCATGGCCTTTTCGGTAGAATGTCCATACCTTATGATATAATCTTTTCGGTAGGAGTCATAGAAATAGCTCATCAAACCATCAAATTTCAAGCATCAAGAAAGGGCTTCTCAATTTTCTCAAGAACACAACAAACATGGAAACCCAGCAATCTACTTGCAACACCATAGGTACTTTTGATGAATTTAACACATATCCACATTCCTTTCATCATCCTAAAGCCACTTGACTTATAAGTCATGCAATAAACCCTCAATGACTAAAGAATCCTTAACAAGAATTTTATCAGATATTTGGCGGGTGTGTAATGCTAGTTCAAAATAATGCAATTCAAGAGTGAAATCTTGTGAGAAAAATTAATGTAAATCAACCCACCAACACTAGGTAATACCCTCTTGCAAGATACATCAAAACCCCTAATCAATTCACACAATAGATTGTAGCTCCATAGCCCAAAACATCCATAGTTGAACAACATTTCATAAAATACCTAATATAGTGTATAATCAAAATTCATAATAAGATATACCCATAGATAAACAGAGTTGAAAACATTCTATTTATTTAGAAAGGAAGGTTGGACACCATGGGTGACAGGACCCAATGGTTGAAACTGACATACCTTAATCTTGGAGTTTCTTGAAGAAAACTTGAGTGGGACTTGGGGCTTGACTTGGTTTCCTTGAATTCCAACAAAACTTCTTGAAAACCTTGAGAATGGATGGAGAATTTGAGAAAGATTAAAGAGGAATTTGAGAGGTTTTTGGTGAGTTTTCTAGGCTCAAAACGGCTGAACAATGAGGGATTTTCTTATATATGGTTATTGGGTTATTACAGAATTTCCCTGGAGTAAAAAAGAATTTGTTTTGGAAATTTTTGAACTAGTCTGCGTCACGGACTGGTCATGGACAGCTACTGTTTTTGCAAAATTTCACCAAAAATTATTTTTTTTGGCGCAGACAAAGTATACCTTGTAGGTACTCGTTTCCCCACACAATTTTACCCTTTGAACAAGAATATGAAGGCAAATTTATAAATTTCTGCATGGATTTTGAGATATTAAAAAAATGCATCATAGGATCTTTTTGAGCTACGAGGAGGGGTGTTTAAATATCCCCAATTTTGAGATATAAGGAAATTACGATTATGGGGCATTCATATACAAATATGGGGAGTTTCAAGGATAGTCTCCAGTCCCTACATGGTTAGATCATGTAGGCAAAAAGTATGTGTTAGTACGTTTGAATGTACTAAGCATGTGGGTATACAATGCTTATGAACATGATAACATGGAAGTCAATGTTAGATGACAAGTCCCCACACACCAAAAAATATATATCTATGTCTATCTATCTATCTATATATATATATATATATATGCCGTAATACTTAATCATAATGCGGATGAGACCTCAACCGTCATATAAGACCATGCGAGCTATAACATGAAATTTTGATGTTCATTCTACACCGAAGGAAAGAGTGATCTACTTGCAAAAGGTAGATCATACTCATGCTTATGGGAACACCACCTATTTTGGAGAAGCAACCTCACCTTATATCCACAAAGGGGAATAAACATGAATCTATGTTTATACTTAGGCTTAAGAACCAAGTTATATTTTATAATCGTGTATACTTGGCTAAAAATTAAAGCTAAATCATACTTAAATCCATGATTACATGTATAGTAACAACTTAGTCATACTTGAATATGATGGTGTATACATACCCATAATTGCTTGAAGCCATATCATGGATATTATGTGATCACATGTCATGTCATTACCATATTTGTCATAAAATTATTGTCATAGTCATAACTGTGTAGAAACCCATCTCATAAATTTCATGAATATCCTTGTTCATGGATAAAATATTCAATTGAAATCAATGCATAACTTAATTTATTCATTTGGAAGCTAAATCACAAAATCCACTTGCAAATCATGCTTAGAAATCATGAAATTTAAGAAATAGATTTTGGGGTTTCATAATTGGAAGGAAATCATGAATGAAACCACACATATCTTGAAGAAATTAGGAAGAATGAGATGAATTAGGCTTGAGATTGAAGCACCTTTGAATTTCTTAACTTGAATCTTTAAAGTTTGACTTGAATAGAGTTTTAGGGATTGAATTTCTAGAGTCTAATTGTTTGAGTTGAAAATGAAGTGTTTTGAATGAATGGAGGCTGATTTAGGGGTTTTAAGATAGGTATAAAAGTCATAACAGACTTTAAATGAACCAAATTGTCATATAGCCCTTAATGAAAATGGAATAAAAAATAAACTAGACCTCTGCAAGATAGGCTTCACGGCTCGTGAAGGGCTTCTAGGATATCATATGGTGATTTTGTAGGACAATTTGGCCAAGTGTCCCTCTGTGGTCACCTTCAAAGTTCGTGGTGCTCTTCAAGGACTGTGAGGGTGTCCGTGGTGGCACCCTTACACAAAAACATGGTCACCAAGGCAAGGGTCCCTCTCATGATCCACGGTCAATGGTGAGGAGCACGAGCTGTGAAAGGCTCTATGGAGGGCTACTTATCCTTGAACTCCTCATGATGCCAAGATAAGCTATGAAATGACCAAGGGCCACCTGAAGTCAGCCTCTACGACTCGCTCAGGTGTCCCTAGTAGTAGGGGTGTCAATGAGACGGTTCG
>DF358225.1:65661-87897 GCA_000787875.1 Solanum virginianum
TAACTATTCCATTAGACTTACAAAGTCAGCACACTTCTTTCCAGTTAAGTGTAATTATACATCTAAAGTGTATGCAAAGTTATACCTCAAAAAGATAGTTAGGCTACATAGGGTCCCAATCTCTATTATATCTAATCAGGGAGCTCAATTCACTACAAAGTTTTGGAAGTCCTTCCAAAGATGTTTAGGGACACAAGTGTGTAACACCCCCATAAAATTACCAAAATACCCCTAGAATGTAATCGTATACATAACACGTCTTCCCAAGCTCCAATAAAAAATCCTAGACCTGATTTGCGATCAACGCAAATAATTTAGTGGGGAAATAGAATCGACTCAATTTTAGAGCAACCAGGTTGGAAAATAATTTTTGCTAATTAATTCCGAGATAGTGAGAGTACGCGCCTAGGGTGCGACGCACCTGGGATGCAGACTTACACATAGGGTTTTTTTTTAAAATTTTTGATGGGAAATTGAAAGAAACAAAAATTCATAAAATACACATATCTGCGCCCCTGGCGCGATGCGGACATGGTGTTGCGGGATAACAATTATTTCTTTAATTACAAGAAGGGTCTTTTGGTCATTCCCTAACACATTTTAAACCCAAAAACATATATGAGGTCATTTATATCCGATTAAGGGTTTAAAAACTCATTATTCTCTAGTTCTAAGTGCGTATTCTTGGGAGAGGAAGAAGAGAAGGCTTGGGGTCAATTCCTTGAAGAAGATTAAGTTGTTCTTCAGTACAGGTATGTATGGCTAGCCAAAACATGGGTTTGTTCACCCATGTGCCCGACCAATCAAAGTAGATGAGTAGATGGATGTATTGAGTTAGTACATGTAATTCTTGAGTAATTTCTTGAACACATATATTTATATTTTTCTTAGGTTGATGGCCATCACAAACTTAATTTACTATATAACTGATTCATTATGAATGATTTCACACAACTGTATATGCTACTTTGTTAACAACTACAAGAATGAACCTAGGGATGGATGACTACAACCTTCATAATGAAATAGTGCTTGTTGTTGTGATTTCTAGTCTTGAGGTGAGCATGTTGAGGAATGAGGTTGATTTTGACTGATGTCTTGGAGTCTTAAGAGGCTGAATTTAATCTAAAAAGAATGTTCCTAACCCATTGATCGAGCTGATGCTTTTTGTCCAAAAGAGACTAAGTGATGAAAAATCTTGATGTTTGATGTCTTATGAGCATGTTAAGTCCTGGGAGGAGTATTGAGCACTGAAATGGGTAAGAGTAAGTCCCACTCACAAACTCATTAACTACGTGGCCAGCATAGGAAGAGGATTGGATCGTGCGAATGGATGTTTCCTTAGTCCCAAAAGAGCACTTGATGTTATTATGGATCCACATATGCCATGCCTTTTACCTTGGCAAGGTACTAAGCGGATGTGGCAATGACATCTTTAGTTATATCATCACCAGCTCATAGGTGATGGTTTTGAATTAGAGAAACTCCCAGATAGGTTTCACCTTAATAGTACTCTGATGTTGATGTGATGGTATGAGTCTTGATTGATGTTGATATGACAATGTCCATTCCTTATTCTTGAGTTGAGATGAGTAATTGATGAGTTGATGTCATTCCATATTATACTATTTAATTTTAGTCCATTTTGCATACCATACATTCCACATATTGATGTTATTTGGCACTATATCATTTTATGATGCAGATCCTATAGCCAGATGACTTCAGCAGATGACCTATTTGTTAATGCTAATCTATTTTAATGATGACAAAATTTCAGGAAACTCAAATCAAAAGGAAAGTGATTTAAAGCTAGAAAAAGAAATTTATCATAAGAAATCACTTATGGAAAACGAAGGGAGATGGAGGAAATCAAGGACAATCTAATCCAAATCAGAGAAATATGGAAAACCAAATTAGATGGAGAAATTCAAGCACAAATCAATTTACATACAGTGGATAAGGACCTGTACAAAACCTTGAAGTCCATTCAAGATCGGCACATCAAATAAGATTACAACAAGATTATCAATCAAAGGAAAATCAAGGAATATCTACAATCATAGAAAATCCAGCCTGCAATCATGGAAGATCTGCAAATCAAGAAGATCCAGCCTGCAAGAATGAAAACTGTTAATTAAGAAAATCCAAATATTCGAAAGGATCAAAACGATTGACAGATTGCCCATCCTTAAAAGTCTTTGCCTTATTTTTGGAAAGAGGAATCATTGCCTCAATCTAAGGATCAAAACCCTTGGGATGCCGTCTCTTCTATATAAGGAGGAATTCAAATCTACCATTCTCATACAAGCCTGTAAACTCAAGCCTTCTTCAAATCTCTTCATCTTTAAAAAATCATTGTAATCTTTAGTTATTTTACTGTGAAGGAAAAAGAGAGAGAAAAGAAGAATCATTGAAAAAGAGAGGTCTGTATCAACAGAAAAACAAAAAAAAGAGAAAAAAATGATTCTAAGTTTAGTTTTGAAATATCTTGTAACCCAGCCACACTTAAAGACTTGAAGAGATCTCCCTTGCAACCCAAGGGGACTGGACTAGGATTCACATTGAATCCAAACCAGTATAAAAATATTTGGTGTCAAAGTTTCGTTTTATGCACTTTTAATTTCTGCTTATTCTATTATTTGCTAGTCGACTAACTATTCCATTAGCTGACTATCTGAAGTTAGGGTAAAAGAAAAGTATAAAAGGTGAAGAAACTTCAATTCAACTGCACCCCCCTGTTGCACTTTCAATTGGTATTAGATCCTAGTCTCACTATTTATTCTGTTTAACCACATGTGAGAAAAAGATCATGGTAAATTAAAGTCAAACCCTTGGA
Organism: Solanum virginianum; assembly: GCA_000787875.1. NCBI lineage: Eukaryota > Viridiplantae > Streptophyta > Magnoliopsida > Solanales > Solanaceae > Solanum > Solanum virginianum. The sequence goes on from DF358225.1 coordinate 68,501, forward strand.
GCACTATTTGAAGAGGGAACTTCTCAAACTAGGCCTCCTTACTTCAATGGAAAGCATTTCTCATGTTGAAAAATCATAATGGAGACTTTTATCAAATCCTTTGATGTCAAAGTCTAGAGGGTCATCAAGCTTGGTGATATTCCCATCCCTGCTGCTAAACCTGCTAATGGAACTTCATCAACTACTGAAGGAAGTCAGACCATTATCATTCCTAGCCTAGAGAATTACACTGATGAACAAATGGAAGTCATTCAGATAAAGTCAAAGGCTAAGATTATTCTATATAATGCAATTAGTGGTGATGAATATGAGAAAATCTCTAGTTGTGAAACTGCTAAAGAAATATGAGACAAATTGGAAGTAACCTATAAAAGAACTGACAAAGTAAAAGAAATTATTTTCAGTCTCCTTGTCTATGAATATGAACTCTTCCAAATAAAAGAAAGAGATTCTTTTAAGACCATGTTTGCATGTCTGAGCAACTTCATTGGAGAACTCAAAGTTGTTGGTAAAGAACATGCTCCCATAAAGCATATAAGGAGAGTTCTAAGAAGTTTACCTCCTCAATGACATACCAAAGTTGTTATACTTGAAAGCATGGATCTAAAGAACCTAACATATGATGAGGTTCAAGGAGACCTTATTTCCTTTGAGAAGACACATCTGAACAAAAAGGGCAAAGAATATGAGAATAAGAAATATGTTGCCTTCAAAGCAACTGATGATACTCTGGATGATGAATTTAATGATGATGAAATTTCCCTAATCACCAAATCTGCCATGGAGATATTTCAATGCAACAAAAATCAAAAAAGAGGTAAGCGAAATAACTCCAGAAATAAACAGAGTATTAACTATAATAGTAATGATGGCAAGTGTTATGACAGTGGCAAATTTGGACACATTGCAAGTGAGTGTCCTGAAAAGAAGAAAAGGTAACTCTAAAACTATGGAAGGAATAAGTCTCTTAGTAGCTGGAGTGATGAAGACACATCTGAGTATGATCAAGATGACACTGGAAATATGTGTTTCATCGCCATTGGAGAATCCAGTCAAGTAAGATCTGATTTTTATATTAACTGCAATAATCTAAGAAGTTTATTAGATCAGGCCATTGTAGACTTAAAAAGATCTTTGGAAAATCTTAGAACCATTGAAGATAAAAAAAGAGATTTGGAAATTCAGCTCGAAGTCTGTGCTATTGAAAGAGATCTGTTTAATGAAGAAAATTTTCAACTAAAAAACCCCTTAAAATGCTCAAAATTTTTCATGCTCTAGTAAAGGGACTAAGTCAACTAGCTCAGACCAGTCGACTCATTCCCAAAGTGAATACTATAGTCTGCTTGGATCTAATAAAACTAGCAAAAACTCTTGTTATTATAGTGGTAAACCTAGTCATTCCTATTCAAGGTGCAGATATCGTCTTTCCAAGCCAACTAACCTAGGGTTGAGAGTAAAAAATAATCCTAACCAAAAAGGACCCAAAACTCATAGGGTACCTAAAAGCAAGTAATCTTGTTTTGCAGGAACTCCATATGGAATCAAAAGGAAAATGGTATCTTGATACATATCTATTCAAATCAAATACTGAATTTAGGGGTGAAAAAATTTAGTTTGGTGACAATTCTTCCGAAACTATCATTGGTATTGGAACTATTGCTTTTAATGAATTTTAAGAAATTACTAATATGTATCTTGTGAAAGGATTAAGGTATAATCTACTGAGTATCAATCAACTATATGATGCTGACCTAGAAGTAAGATTTAAGAAAATTTGGTGCATCATTGAGGATGTTTCAGGAAAGGCACTCCTTCCAGGAAGCAGAGACAAAAATGTGTACATTTTTTGGACTCGATCAAGGATCAACTAACCACATCTGTTTGGCATCCATTTCTGAAGATCCCTGGATATAGCATAAGAAGCTTGGTCATGCCAGCATGAGATTAATTGAGAAGCTTGCCAAATTGGAACTGGTGATTGGACTCCCAAAGCTAGACTATACTAAGGACCACATCTGTGACGCTTGTCAAATGGGTAAGCAAACAAGATATTCTTTTCAATCCAAAGACATTGTCACCACTACAAAACCTCTTGAACTCTTTCATATGGATCTTTCTGGTCCAACTAGAAGAACCAGCATTGGTGGTAAGAGGTATGCATTCATTGTTGTAGATGACTGCTCCCATTTTACTTAGGTTATATTTTACGTTAACAAAGATGATACTTTAAAGAATTTTGAGTTATTTTGCAAGAAAGTATAGTGGGAAAAAGATTACTACATCACCTCTATTAGAAGTGATCATGGAGGGGAATTTGAAAGCAAGGCTTTTGAAAAATATTGCATTGAAGAGGGATATTCACATTAATTTCTCCGCTCTTTTCTCTCCTCAGCAAAACAAAGTAGTTGAAAGGAAGAACAGAACACTTCAAGAAGAGCTATGATTTGTGAACAATCCCTTCCTCATTAACTTTGGGTAGAAGTGGTAAATACTTCATGTCAAATTCTTAACAAGTGCCTAATCAGACCAATTCCCAAGAAGACTCCATATGAACTTTGGAATGATAAGAAGCCCAACATTAGCTACTTTCATCCTTTTAGCTGCAACTATTTCTCGTTCATAACAATGGTAAGGACAACCTAGGTAAATGTGATCCTCGCAGTGATGAAGGTTTCTTTCTTAGATATTCCACTACTAGTAGAGAATATCAAATTTTAATAAATGTACTTCTCCTGTAGAAGAATCCATTTATGTTGTATTTGATAATTCTAATCCCATTACTGAGAAAAAAATATAGTTTTGATGATGAAGATATCACTAACCATGACAAAATAGTTTTCACAACAGTTGCAAAAAATGACCATTCAACTATTGTTACAGAAAGCCAACTTATAGTTGAAACTGTTCCAAATGAATGGAGCAGTGAGCCTGACTATCCTAGAAAATTCATCATTGTAGATGTCAGTAATGGAATGAGAACAAGAGCATCCAACAAAAGAAGTGCTAACATAGCCTTTATATCCCAATTTGAGCCTAAAAAGGTAGAAGAGGCTTTGAAAGATAGTGATTGGGTAAAAGCAATGAAGGAAGAACTGGATCAATTTGAAAGGAATCAAGTGTGGACCTTAGTTCCCAAACCTGAAACGGTTACTATCATTAGGACAAAATGGGTCTTCAGAAACAAGTTGAATGAAGCTGGAGAAGTAACTAGAAATAAAGCGAGACTTGTTGCTCAAGGTTACTCTCAATAAGAAGGAGTCGACTATGATACGACTTTCGCTCTTATAGCAAGGTTAGAGTCTTTTCGAATACTTCTTGTGTATGCTGCTTATAAAGGTTTTAGACTTTTTCAAATGGATGTTAAAAGTGCTTTTTTACATGGTTTTATTGAGAAAGAAGTTTTTGTAAAACAGCTTCCTAGTTTTGTAAACCCATATTTTCCCTATCATGTTTTCAAATTTTCAAAGCTCTCTATAGACTTAAAAAAGTTCCTAGAGCCTAGTATGAGCACCTACGCAAATTTCTTCTCTCTCATTATTTTTCTCGAGGAAGCATTGACACCACCTTATTTATCAAATAATCTTCCCCAGACAACATTATCATTCAAATTTATGTTGATGATATTATCTTTAGTAGTACTAACCCTAAGGACTTTGCTAATCTTATGTAAAGTGAATTTGAAATAAGTATGATGGGAGAGTTAACATTCTTCTTGGGCCTTCAAATTTTTCAAAATGACCAAGGAAATTTCATCTGCCAAAGTAAGTATGCTATGGAACTTGTAAAAAAATTTGGTATGGAGAATGCTAAATCTATTAGCACTCCTATGAGTCCTTTGTGCAACATGAATCTTGATGCAAATGGCGAAAGTGTTGATGAATCAAAATATAGAAGTATGATTGGATCGTTACTTTATCTCACTACTAGTTGTCGTGACATCATGTTCAGTGTATGTAAGTGTGTTAGGTTCCAAGCTGACCCCTAAGAATTGCACCTAACTGTCGTCAAAAGGATAATTCAATACATAGCTGGAACTACCTCTTTTGGCCTATGGTATAAAAGATCCTCTATACTTAATCTTCATGGGTTTTCTGATGTAGGTTATGCTAGTGATAAGGTAGATTGAAAAAGTACCAGTGGATCTTGCCAATTTCTTGGAAATTGCTTGATCTCTTGGAACAACAAGAAATAAAATTGTGTCTCAATTTCAATAACTGAAGTGGAATACGTAGCCATTGGTCTATGTTGTGCTCAGGTTTTATGGATAATTCATCAATTAACTGACTTTAATATAAATGTCAATTATTATGTGATAATTCTAGTGTTATTTGTTTAACAAAAAATCTCGTCCAGCATTCTCGTGCTAAGCATATTGATATTAAGCATCATTTTATTAGGGATCATGTTTAAATGGAGATATTGAAATTGTTTTTGTCAACACTGAAAATCAATTGGCCGATATTTTGACAAAATCACTTCTTGAAGAAAGATTTTGTACTCTCAGAAAATTGCTAAATATTACTGTCAAACTGGTTTAATTTTTTTTTGAAAAATTGCTGATTTTTGTTTTTGGAAAACAACTGATTTTATGGAATTTCATTACTTTATTTTTGGCACTTACGTAAAAATTATTAGATGCATTTATTATTGTACTGATTTTATTCCCTCTTTTATGAATATTCTGATTCTAATTGATTGCTTTGCCTTAATTATGATGGCTAACAGTTGAGTTCTCTTATGCCCCTTTTCGTCTGTCAGTCCCTCTTTCTTTTCACGTCTCCTCGTTCAGTCTGTTGCCTTCTCCCTTTTCAACTTCCTCTTTCTTTTTCTTTTAATATATCTTCACTTCCACTTTGTCTCTCATCTCCTCATTTTTTTCTTCTTTCTTCTTTCTTCATTTGTTCATCATGCCCCCTCGCAAAAGTTCAAGGAACAAAGGGAAGGGTGTTGTCTATTCCCCTGTCCCCATCAACTTCAAAAACTCTTCAACCCTTTAATCTCCTCCATCTTCCAACTCCCCTCCTGTCTCCACCCTCAAACATTCAGCCCTTTCTCATCTTTCTGGTGATCAAAAAAAGAAGGATAAATATGATTTTGAGAACGCTCTTGATTTGAAAATTGATTTTTGGTACTCCTCCAATGAGACCCTCTTCCAAACATTGAAATCAAAAATTATCGTTCATGGTCACATTGTTGATCTTGACCCTTCACTATTCTGTCAAAGAGTTCTTCAAGTTCTAAGGATAGGCTAAGATCTTCTCTTCCCCTCCTAAAGTGGTATATGAATCCCTGGTCCAACTTTTCTATGCTAATCTTCACTCTTCTAAACTAGGTGAAATAGAAACTCTGGTTCTTGGGAAGCGTATTTTTCTAGATTGTGGAATCCTGGAAGAAATTCTTGACATTCACTGTACTAGTTTTTTGGAATCCATCAAAAATTCGATGCCCTCTGAGTTTGACGGCACGTTTGAAGAGGCCAAAAAGGCCCTCTCCTCTAACTCCTCTGGTCCCTGTCCCATTATCCTTGGGCCTAAAGATGTCTCCTTCGAAGCTCGGGTTATTGATCACATTGTTGCAACCACTTTTATCCCAAGAGCTAGTTCCTTCTCATCCCTGTTTGTTCAAGACACCTTCTGCACCTACTGCCTCCTCTAAAAAAATGGTTCAAAATTTCCTCTTTTATCCTCAACTACATGATTGACTCTACCATCGATCCTCCTAACCTCTCCTATGGGATGATCATCTCTCGCATTCTGGAAGCCAACTCCATTGGACTTGCTGATATTCCTTCAGTTACTATGAAACTATGCTACAACTCTAGGGCTTTGGACAGCATAGACTATGTACTCAACAATGATACATGGGTTCTAAAAAGTGATTCTACTGCCCCTGTATCCCTTTTGATGCTCCCACTGCTAATCCCATCCCTCTCACTCATCTGGATCCTAAACCCCTCGAGGATCTTCTGGCCAGAGTCTCTAGCATGGATGAAAATTTTAATGCCCTTTAAGATCTTCTACTCTCCAGTCACTGCAAAGTCGACTCTCCTACTGATAACATTGAGAAAATTAGGGTTTTCTTCAAAGAGACTGGTACAAATGTTGCAAAAATTCAGCTAAAGTTGGATCAAGTTCTCAAGAAGGCTACGAAGTTTGCTTAGAAAATTCAGACCAGTACGGAGGAACTCTCTACTTTGCTCACAACAATGATAGATAATTTGAAGACTTCTCTTGTGAACACCCTGACCTACTTCCTCAGACCTCGTGGATAAATCTCTTATTTGTTTTAACTTTTACTAAGGGCCAGCTTGCCCAAACTAAGGACTCTATGTTTTTGTTCCCTTTTTACTGATGCCAAAGAGGGAGAATGCCTTATTGCTATCAGTAATTAGTATTATCTAATTATCCTATTGTTTCCTATGAATGCTTGTTCTATTTGCCACATATGTTCCTGTGTTAGTCTATCTATAGCTGTAGTAGTCAACTAGCAGGTACCAATTCAGGGAGAATTAAAAGCTACCATTCATGGGGAGTACTTCAAGACAAGTGCTCCAAGCAGTCGACTAATCTTCAAGGAAGTCAACTACATAGTTTTTGTCACCATCAAAAAGGGGGAGATTGTTTATGCTAATCTATTTTAATGATGACAAAATTTTAGAAACTCAAATCAAAAGGAAAGCGACTCAAAGTTGGATATATAAATCAATCATAAGGAGTCACTTATGGAAAACCAACGCAGATGGAGGAAATTAAAGACAATCTAATCCAAATCAGAGAAATATGGAAAACCAAATCAGATGGAGAAATTCAAGCACAAAGTAATCTATATGTAGTGGATAAAGGACCTGCACAAAACCTTAAAGTCCATTCAAGATTGGAACATCAAATAGGATTACAGCAAGATTCTTAATCAAAAGAAAATCAAGGAATATCTGAAATCATAGAAGATCCAGCCTACAATCAAGGAAGATCTGTAAATCAACAAGATCCAACCTGTAAGAATGAAAATCATCAATCAAGGAAATCTGAACATTGGAAAGGATAAAAAAGATTGATAGATTGCCCTTCCTTAAAAGCCTTCGCCTTATTCTTAGAAAGAGGAACCACAGTCTCAATCCAAGGATCAAAATCCTTGGAATGTCATCTCTTCTATATAAGGAGGAATTCAAATCTCTCATCCTCATACAAGCCTACTGCAAACTCAAGCCTTCTTCAAAGCTCTTCATCTGTAGAAAATCATCGTAATCTTTAGTTATCTTACTGTGAAAGAAAAAAAGAGAGAAAAGAAGAATCATTGAAAAAGAGAGGTCTGTATCAACAGAAAAAAAAACAAAAAAGAGAAAAAATAGATTTTGAGTTTAGTCTTGAAACATCTTGTAACCCAACAACACTTAAATGCTTGAAGAGACCTCTCTTGCAACCCAAAGAGACCGGACTAGGATTCATATTGAATCTAAGCCAGTATAAAAACACCTGGTGTCAAAGTTTCCATTTATGCACTTTTAATTTCTACTTATTCTATTATCTTCTAGTCGACTAACTGTTCCATTAGCTAACTATCTAAAGTTAGGGTAAATGAAAAGTATAAAAGGCAAAGAAACTTCAATTCAACCCCCTTTCCCTTGCACTTTCACCATTGAGGTTCAGCCTTTCCTAGTTCAAAGATTGGTGAGTCCTCCCCTATATTCGGAAGATACCATTTACTTCTTTCCTATGTTTTGAGTTGTTTCTTTGAGTTCTAGTAGGCATGGCCTGTCATGCTACCTTCTTAGACTATAGAAGTAGAGGCTTCATAGACATAGAGATGATAACTTGATGTTGGGTTCTTTCCCTTTTTCTAAACTAAGCTTTTTACTTCTATATTATTCTATGGATGTTGACAGGTTTTGTGGCCTATGGCCCTATTCCTTGATGTAGATGAGATAGGGTTGAATGCCTACTAGTTTATTGCTATTTCTGATGTCTTCCACTGTTTTAATCAATTGAATGGATTTGACAAGACCAAGTGGTTCACTTGGAGACTAGCAATAGTCGTTTAGTGGAAGTTACATCTAAGGTGCCTTCTCAATACATGACAAAGTGACTTTGAGTATAGCTTTCCATCCTTAAATAGACAGTCAAGCAGAACGCACCATTCAAACTCTTGAAGATATGTTATGGGCTTGTGCATTGGACTTCAAGGATAGTTGGGTGGACCATTTGTTTACCTATTTTGAATTGAAGAAGTTAGGTAAAACATTACTCGAACATAACTATAGATAATTAACATGTGGGGCATGTGTATGAACTCAGTCCAATGCTATGAGTAGCCTTACAAACTTGGAATTTGGAAGAACAATCAATTTGTTATCGATCTTCATGTTTGAACTTGAAACCCTTGCTCTTCTCATTCTCTCTTAGCCCTAACTTTTGTTAGAAGTTTTAGAAAGGTTTAGAAATGGGTTAAAAACATTTTTTATACTCAAAATGACCTATTTTAATCATACTTTGAGTTTAGGAGGGGTTGGGAAAAGTCTGGAATGCCCCCCCACGAAAAACTAAAAAAAAGGTTCACCTCGGGATGGGGGCCGTGATGCGGACTTGATGTTTTTCTGGGTTTTTTACCTAAAAATTCTCCGATCGAGTTTTCTAACTCATAGAAAATATTGGGATCAATTTTAAGTGTAAGTCCGCGACAAGTCTGTGATGCGGACATATCGCACATTCTCACTAGAAATTATTTTCGTATGAAAAATTACTTTTTGATCTGGTTACTCTAAAAATCAACCAAGACTATTTTTTCACTCAATTTTTCGTGTTGATCGAATTTCTGGCCTCGAATTTGCTGTTGGAGTTTAGGAAGTTGTGTTACGCAAGCATCTCTCATCTAGGGTTATTTTTTTAATTTTATTGAGCGTTACAACCCCGTAGTTGCCCATGTGACTTAGCAAATTTTTCTAAGTCTGATGCCTTGTAAGAGTCCTTTACAGATCGTACTTCATTTTATGGCCCATAGAAATGGTTTCGTTGGTTGGAGTTCCAAAAAATCATAATTTCTCAATCTTGAACCACGATAGACAAAACAACCTGTGGTCCATTTCACGACCCATATAAGACATTTGTGGAATCCTAGGTCACATTCCAGTAACCCAAATTTTTGGCACCTGCCATCTACGATAGGCCATTCATGGCCTGTAAAGTGAACCATGGCCATAAAAGTCGTTTTGTGGTTTACTCAACAATTTTGAGGAGGGGTAACTCCATCTTTTCCTCTCTTTTAGTTAAAACCTATGATTGTTTGGGATTATTTTGGACTCTTTATCAGTACCTTAATGATATTACTCCTCGTTCTACACTTAGAATTCTTGAGAGCACGAAGAAAGGAAAAAAAGCTAGGGTTTCCAACACGTGTATGAAAATTGTTCGAGAGTTGATCGTTCTTCATAATTTTCAGGTATATAAGGCTTCCTAAATCGTTGGACTGAGTCCATCCACACTTCCTTTCATTTATATAAGCCAAATTGGTGTACATGAATTGAGTAGTAAAAATTCCATAATTCTAATATTCGACCTGCTTACTTCTATTCCGAGTCTTCATACATATTTATGAACATATTAATGGTATACATGCTGATTGTATGAGATTTGACCATTTAGTTTTACTAGTCAACATGAACCCTAGTTGCATAATTTCATATAGTAGTTTACGCATTAATTAAACTGAGAATATGATTTGTAAACGTCCAAATTCAGTAAATTTGAGCATGACTGGAACATGAGGAGTAGTTTATACATATTTTTATGTGATAATCGTGATTTATTGGAGTCTAAATGACCGTTTGAGTTGGAGTCTTGAATGATTGGATGAGTCTTGATAGCATTCATGATTGATAGTTCTGATTGGTTCTTTTATTGAGTGATTGGATGGAGTTTGATTGGAGTTAATATAATTAAAGATGTGATTGAGTTGATTGATATGAGCATATTAAGTCATTGGGAGGAGTATTGAGCACTAATATGGGCACGAATAAGTAACAACTCCAACCCATAAACTACATTACCAGCGTAGGATAGGGGCTATTTCTCTTATGTCCCAAAAGATGGAGATTGATTGTGGATCCAGATTGGTTTAATCATCCCTTATTTTAGCAAGTATTGGGTGGTTGTGACAATGGCAATGTAAACATTGTATCATCACTAGCTCATATGTGATGGCTGTCGATTAGAGAAATTTTCTGATTATGTATAACTAATTTACTGAGTTGCATGCTAGAGTGTCCATAGGAGCATTATTTTACTATATAAATCTTATGTCCTTTACTGAGTTGAATTATGGATGTTGAGTTGATTTGTTGAGCTAATTTGATTGATTTGTATTTGAGTGCTACTTGTTTCCTCAGCCATTTTACATACTAGTATACTTAATACACTGACGTCCATTTGAGACTACATCATTTAATAATGCAGATACATGTGATAGAGGTTTCAGTCAATGCACCATTGAAGTCCTACTTCCTCTTTCCAGATTGTGGTAAGCCCTTCTTGTTTCCAGAGGAGTTGTTTTATTTTCTTCATTAGTTGGGTATTTCATTTTGAGGTAGCCAGGGGCTTGTCTTTGCACCTTCTAGACGTTGGATAAAGACTTCATAAACATAGAGTGGAGATAGTTAATTGTTATTTCCCAACTCTTGTTGATTGAAAAGTATTATACATATAAAGACTTAATTATTTTATTATTTCATAGACTTTTCTTGATTATTCTTCTTCCACTGCAGAGTATGATGTGATAATGAGGGTAGGTGGTTCTCTTGGAGAATCAACAATGTTTCTTCAAGTGTCGACCACGCCAAGGGTACCCTCCCCAAGCGTGACATCTACAATCGTCTAAATATTGTCAATTGAACACGGTATCAAAAATTATACAGTGTATATAGGTCAAATAGTGTTACTAATTTATATACATATATTAAACTATTAGAACTCCATCTCAAATTTATGATTTTCACTAGCAGTATGGATATACTGCTAAGCAGATAATATAATGACTATTGCAATGATCTAATCTCAAGCAATTGGAGATCTGCTATATGAATCTTCAATAATCATGTTGTCTTTTTTTAAATTAAAGTTCATCACATACCAATATAGTATAAGTAAAAATTAGAAGTACAAGAAGTTCTCTACTTTTTCTACCAGCATGAAAATCTCAACCGAGACAACAAAAATGTTTCTAAAATACATGTTATTTGAAGTGAACTTGCTAACTTGACATGACTAGAAATATATTATCAACTATTCTCCACGTTTTGATTTGTTTGTCTTCTTTTTTTAATTTGAACAAGCTAAATTGACATGAAAAGAAATAAGACTTATCAATCTAGTGGTCCCAAACTATGACATGATAGTAGATTTTTAATTTGACAAGAAATTTAAGAAAATAAATAAGACTTTTGAATCTTGTGGTCTTAAACTAAACATATATAAAATGTACAAAATGCTCTTCAATCGTCTAGTCTTAAACATGTCATGTACATAGTTAAAATTAAGCCAAAAAAAGAAAGAGACAGTCTATTTTAATAGACTAGCTAGAACTAAGCCAAAAAAAGAAGAAGGAAGAAGCAGTCTTTTCTAATAGACTAAAAAAAGTAAAATAAATAAATTGAAAAGAGGGGAGTAATGAATATCATTTGTATCCCCTAAATAATCAAGACTAAATTATTTTGAACACAAATTGGTAGACTATCATCATTTTGTCTACTTAAATCTCCCCAAGATATTAACTACAATAGTTATTATTTACGACAAAGATAGATTTTTTAAATCTAACATTTTTCTTCTCTGTGTAAATAATTGGATAAATTTTCTCCATAGTTACTGCTTTTTTGGTTCTTTCTTGAGAAATCTAGTCTGTAGATTTTTTCTCAAAGTGCTTGACTGTCATTCTCAATCTATGATCAACTGATTGTCTTCTCCATCATCATTTTTACGATTGCTTGGACGAAAATCATTACTGGGTTTGGTTTGATTCTTCCCACAAAGAAAAATATTCTTCCTCAAAGAATTGTGGAACTAAAGGCTATTGTTTGGAGTTTGCAAATTTGCTAAAACACAAGTTCTTCAAGAATTGGTTAAAGATTGTTGAAGGTTGCAAACTTTATCCAACATTCAAGACTTATCCACTCAAGAATAGATTGCAAGAGTTAGATTTCAGGTTCTTCTTTTCAAGTTTCTGGTTCTATATTTCCAAAGTAACTTCAGATTTGTTCGAGTTGCCTTTAATTTTTTTATTTTCAGCTCTATTTTCATTACTTTATACAAGTTTGAGCTATTTAGAGTTCTTTTCAACCAGTTCCATCTATTTAGATATATCTTTTTTGGCTAAATTGTTGATTGTGTACTATTACATATCTTTTATCTCTTATCCATTTTTGCCCTCAATTTATCTCTGACCGTTGACTATTTTTCTTTTGATCAATGATTTAATATTTTAGTATATCTCATTCTGTTACGTGTTTGTCTGAAAAGTTATTTTTAGGGAGGTTAAATTACTCACTAATATTATTTTTTGAGTTCTCATTGTTGCATATTGATTATAGTGCTTTGTGCCTAGTGTATATTTTTTTATTTTGTATACTATTAAATCTTCTTGATCTTCTGTAGTTTACTAAGTTACTATTTCTTATTTTAGTGGCATTAGAGTATGATGGTGGATTAGACTCATGTCGTCAGTTGGGGTCAGAGGCAAGGGGAGCAGTGGTAAGAGGGGCACAAGCTTAATTAAGATGAGAGTAGGGTCGTGGAACATAGGATCACTTATAGGAAAGTCCATAGAGTTAATAAAGAGTCCTAAGAAGAGACAAATTAATATAGCATGTGTTCAGGAAACAAGATAGGTAGGTACCAATGTTCGAGATGCAGGAAAGTTTAATTTATGGTACTCTAGTGGCTCAACGGATAGAAATGGAGTAGGTATTCTAGTAGATGAGGACTTAGGTATGTAGTTTAGGTTAGAAAGATTAACGATAGGATGATTTCTATTAAACTTGCAATCGATAGTCATATAATGAATGTAGTTAGTGCCCATACACCTCAAGTTGGCCTGGATAAAGAAGTTAAAAGGCTCTTTTGGGAAGACTTGGATAAGGTTGTACGAGGTATACCATACACAAAAAGAATCTTCATTGGAGGACATTTTAATGGGCATATCGATGCAACTTCTAGTGATTTTGATGATGTTCATGGAGGATTTGGTTTTGGGGAGAGGAATGGAGGTGGGACGTCTCTCTTAGATTTTGCTAAAGCCCTCGAGTTGGTTATTGCTAACTTATGTTTCTCGAAGAGAAAAAATCACTTGATTACCTTTTGTAGTAAATAGCTAAGACTCAAAGTGATTACTTACTCCTATGGAAGGGTTATAAAAGCGTTCGTAAGAATTGCAAGATTATTACGATTCAAAATATTTTCACACAATATAAGCTTCTAGTGATGGATTTAGAGATTAAGAGGGGTAAGAGGAAGAAGCCTATTTATGCCAATGGAGGATTAGATAGGGAGGCTTGGCTCCCAGTTTTTCTCGAGTAATGGGGGAAAAGTTTAGTAGTTTGCGGGCTTGGAGTATTAACGGAGATGTGAACACCATGTGGGACACTACTACTGGCTGCATAAGAAAAGTAGCTACCAAGGTACTAGGGTATTGAGAGAGACCTTTGATGGATGTCATGGTAATAAGGGGAGGAATGGAGAAGTTCAAGGTAAAGTGAAAGCTCAGAAGATTGCTTATACAAAGTGGTTAGAGTGTATGGATGACGATGAAGAATAAAGACTTAAGGATATCTATAAGACAATGAAGACAAAAGTGAAAATAATGATCACAAGTGTTAAGACAATAGTGTTTGAACTCTTGTTAGTTGAGTTACGTGAAAAAGGTGAGGACAAGAGATTTTATTGGCTCACAAAAGTGAGAGAGAGAGAAAAGCTTGCTACTTGGACCAAGTGAAATGCATCAAAGATGAGGATGGTGAAGTGCTGGTGGATGAGAAAAGGTGGCAAACTTACTTTCATAAACTCTTAAATGAAATAGGGGATAGAGATATTGAGATGGGTGGTTTTGCATACTTTTAATAGTCATCAAGAATTTTGTTACTACAGGCGTTTCAGAGCTGAGAAGGTTAGATGGGCTATTAGTAGGATGAATAGAGGGAGAATGACCAGACTTGATGAGATTCTAGTGGATTTTTTGAAGAGCACAATCAAGGATGGTATAGAGTGGTTGACTAGGTTATTTAGTGTTATTCTAAAGACTGCTAAGATACCCAATAAATAGCGGAGGAGTACAATGGTTTCGTTTTACAAGAACAAGGATGACATTCAAAATTATAACAATTACAGGGGTATCAAGATGTTACGCCACACTATAAAGGTCTGGGAGAGAGTGGTGGAGATGAGGGTGAACATCTGATAATCAATTCAAATTCATGTGGGGGTAGTTCACTACAGAAGCAATTTATCTTGTTCGGAGACTAATGGAGAAATATAGGGATAGAAAAAGGGACATTCATATGGTGTTCATTGATCTTGAGAAGGCATTTGAAAAAGTTTTGAAGGATATCCTATAGAGGTGAATAGAGGAAAAAGGTATTCCTATGGTGTATATTAGGGTGATAAAGCACATATATGACAGATCCAAAACTCGGGTACAACAATGGAAGAAGACTCAAAGTATTTTCCTATTAAGGTGGGACTTCATCAAGGATTTGTGTTGACACATTGCCTTAGTAAAGGATGAGCTGACACATTTTATTTAGGAGGAGGTTCTATGGTGTATGTTGTTTTCGGATAACATAATACTGATTGATTAGACCCGAGATAAAGTTAATGATAGGTTAGATGTTTGGAGACATATATTAGAATCCAAAGGGTTCAAATTAAGCAGGACCAAAATAGAATACTTAGAATGAAAATTTAGCATTGCGAGGGATAAAGAAAACATTAAAGTGAGGCTTGCCACCAATTTATTCCCAAGAGAGATAATTTTAAATATCTTTGGTCCATTATCCAGAGCAATGGTTATACCGATGATAATGTCACACATCGTATTGCGGCAGCATGGACGAAATGAAGGATTATCTCTGGAGTATTGTTTGATAAGAAGATACCACTTAAACTTAAAGGTAAGTTTTACAAAATGATGGTTAGACTATCTTTGTTATATGGGGTAGAGGGCAAGCCAATCAAAACTCACATTTTGAGAAAATGCAGGTTACAGAGATGAGGATGTTGAGATGGATGTATGTATATACCAGGGGGATAAGATTAGAAATGAGACCATTTGGGGAAAGTTAGGGGTGGCCTCTGTGGCAGACAAAATGAAAGAAGCAAGATTGTAATGGTTTGGACATGTGTAGATAAGAAGTGTTGATGTTCTTGTTAAGATGTGCTAGGGGTTGGATATAGGGGTTACGCAGAAGGGTAGAGATAGACCAAAAATTATTAGAGAAGGTGATTAGATAGGATATGACACAACTTCATATTACCGAGGACATGACCTTAGATACAAAGGAGTGGAGGTTGCATATTCGAGTAGAAGACAAGATGGCTAGTAGGACTAGGATGATGTCTGGCCTTGTGATATAGTAAGTTAGTAGAGGTAGTCGTGTCCTTTTATGTTGTTCATCATTCATTTGTTCCTTTTATTATCTTTAAAAATTATTATTTGATTTTTATTCTAGTCATTTGATTTCATATCTTGTGTTTTTTGCTTTTGGGATGATATTTTTTAGATGAGGGTCTTTCGAAAATCGTCTCTCTATGTCTATGAGGCAGTGGTAAGGCCTGTGTACCCTCCCCAGACCCTACTTGTGGGATTTCACTGGGTATGGTATTCTTGTTCTTGTTGTTTATTTAGTGTAAGATGGTAGAAAGAAAAAAAACAGAAATCAAAGAAAGAGAAGAAAAACTCAAAAACATTTTTTGTTTTGCTCTGTCAAAATTTTCATAGGCTAAAAAATGTATTTTGATACTTCCATCAATTGTGAGAAAAGTAGTAATGTAGATGTTTCTCCAGCGTATAATGGCCTCAGAATTCTCTTGGTTGATCATGATCAAACTTCTCTGAGCATTCTTTTAAAGGTACATTACTCTTATATTTCTTTAAGTTTTCTCTCATATGTATTGGGCCTTTTCTCCCATTTCTTATTGGATCTTCTGGGTGAAATCTGTACTTATAGTCTGTTATTAAAAAAGTGAATTTCTGGTTGATTTTTTTTTGTTATAGATGGGCTTATATTTTAAAGTTAAATTTAAATTTTTGGAGTAGATTCGAGTGTTGAAATTTGAAGAAGAAATTTATTTTTTTTAACTAACCATTTCAGTTAATCTTAACATAGAGTAGATTTGAGTGTTGAAATTTGAAGAAGAAATTTATTTTTTTTAACTAACCATTTCAGTTAATCTTAACATATGCTTCATGTATAACTGAGTGCAGGTATAATGAATAAATTACAATGGCATTGAATGAATTGGTTATATTTGTTTATGTTTTGATAAATTAATGGTTGAAATGTCTTACTTATGATGCTTGAGAACATAACAAATGGAGTCAAATTAAGTCAATAAATTATTTATGTAATGGATGCTTGAGAACGTATGTCTTAGCATTTTCTAGGTTTTTAGTTTGAACTGTCTAACAGGAACACTTCATCATGTGTTCAAATGCTCAATCGGAGCATGTCATAGTTCAAATGTCTAAAAAATAAATTTGCTGGCAAGTGTAAGAGATTGTCAATATATTCAACCTTATGAAAATATATTATGTTAATCGTCAAATTTATTAACATGCTAATTTAATTGTGAGATTGTCGATATATTCAACCTTATGAAAATATATTTAGTTAATCGTTAAATTTATCAACATGCTAATTGAGTTGTAGTTTAAATGGAAAAGAATCAGTTGGGTTCTCAGGCAAACTTGAATGATCACCTAGTATCAATCAAATATCCCTTTCTATGCTTCCAATAGAGTAATACTTGTAGTCATTATGTACTATCTTTATCCACATAATAACATATATAACTTTCTTGGGATATTTCCTGATTTTGATTTTTGTTTATAGTAACTACAATCGAACAAGCAACTGTAGCTCTGTCCATCCTCTGGGAACATATCAACCAATTCGACTTGGTCATGGTGGATGTCAACGTGCCTAAAATGGATTATCTTGAGTTCATCAAGTCCACTCTACTCATTAAAGACAAACCTATTATTTGTAAGATTATTTTCTCAAAATCTTTATTATTTTACATAGTTTAGTGTGTTATTCAAAAGTGTATTTAGTGTTATCTGTGGTTTCTACATTTATATATGTTCCTTACAAAAATGGTGTATATATTTATGAATATCTAGATTTTCTCGAGAAACCTTACGAAAATGGTGTATATATTTAGTGATGTCGCCAGAGACGACAACAGAAATGGTAAAAGAAGCTATTGCAGCTGGGCATTCGTCATTTATAGGAAGCAGTTCATTTCATCAAGGAAACTCAAGAATATCTGGAAGCATGTGTATTGGCACAATAAGAAGGCAAATAAAAAATTACAACACAACAAGGCTAATCAAGTTGACATAATGGACAATACATCTTGTGCTAAGAAACTACAAGATGGAATGGAAAAAAGCATAGTAATTTGCTCTGAGACTTATCAAGATCAAGCGGTAGGAAAAACACATAGCAATGAACCAAAAAGGTCTAAGAGAATAAGGAGTACCAGTGAGGTGACACAAGTTGAAAGTACTGGTACTTCAAAGAAAGAGGAGAATCATTATTTGATTTTGGAAACGAGTATAGGAAGACCAACAAAAGAAAACAAGATGCATGAAATGGATGCCAGACCTTGACAGTAAATTAGGCGAGATTGTTTGAGTTAGGAGAAAAAGGTAAGTATATTAAGATTTACTTTTTATTCCCGCACAAAGAATGAGAAAAAACAAGAATATTAGTGAAGTAAAACCTTAACTAGACATTTTTTGAAGAGTGATCATAATTTTAACATTGAATTCTCTTTGTTTGCCTTGGGATTTCGATTTAGCCCATCCTAGGCATGTTTTGGAGAGGACGAGTGTGCCGGATTTGTCTAAGAAGCATCTCACCTATCGTCTACAGGTATCGAGTATGAAAAAAATAGACGAGATGTCCTACTTAAGAAATTTATGATTTGAGATTTTGTCAAATTTTTCTAATTTATTTCATCCTTACGGTCTTTGTGCAGAAATATCGATCTCAACAAGCTCCAAATGTCCAACCAATTACTTCAATGAAATTCAATGAGGAACATCATTCCAATATGTTGAATTAAAGTGACATCTCTACAAATGTTGATGAATTATTTCAAGAAGCATACAAACCTCAACCAACTGAAATTCCTTTAATAGCTTCACCGAGTTCAAATGATTACTTCTTGGATGGATGGAATGAATGGGATGAATCGCTAGAACTTGAAAACATCAACGATGAATTAATACCAAAAAATCAGAGTGTCACATCTTACAATAGGCTAGAATATGTTCCTTTTTTGGAAGCTCAACTCAAGAAAATGTCTCCACAAAGTTAGTTTCAATAAAACAAAAAACAGGGACTCCTACATGTTAAAATTTATTCTGTCATTTAATAATGTTTATATTTTTTTTGGTTAGTGAAAACTAGAATCCTTGATTTACGATAGCACTTCTAGAGAACTTCAAGGCTTTTTATGTGAAGATTGAATACAGTTGGAAAAGATGTTAGATAGTGATGTGGTGTAATATACCACAATACAATAAATTATAGTTGAAAATAAAATGAAAAAATTGAATAAAAATTCATTTAGACTGAGGCGCGGAATCTACACCGATCCAGCAGTACATCCCTGACTTGTCTCCTCCAGGATACAATAGTATAATAACGTTATATGCCTTAAACAACTTCGGATTAGTTGAAGAGTCTAAAGCTCCAGAAAAGAACATCTTCCATCAACATATAATTACTCTCTTTTACATAGTGAATATAGTCGAAGACTTAGAATATTTTTCATTTGTCACAACTCTATCTTTCACTATTGCACTCTTCACTACACACTACAATATGTTTTGACACTTCTCATTTTTTCTTGCGTACTTCTTCTTCACCACAAAACAAAGTAAGACCACCACTATTTATAAGAGAGGAATTATTTGTTGTCTTGAATAAGAATAAAGTGGATCATAATGCAGGAGAATGAATAAAGAAACCATGTCTTGGAAGTTACATAAGTTACAAGACACTAATGAGGTAGAACATGAGTTAGTGGTTACATGAGTTACAAGACTCTAAAGGTCATATAAGTTACAAGAACTTATTATCACATTCTACCACTAACTCATGATATAAATTAATATTATTATTTTTA
>DF358225.1:87953-113045 GCA_000787875.1 Solanum virginianum
TTTGCTAGAGGTTCCATTTAGTACACTTTCTATGTCTTTGTACCAACAAATAGTTTTTATTGATCTATTATGATTGGCTTCTGTAGAACTCAAACAATCTTAATCCTTTGTTTTTTTAACTTCTAAAGATTGAGATAATATTTTCTCTTTTTGTTTAGCAAATATGCATCATAGTACACAGAAATAGCTGCATTATTGCTACATTATAGTTTGAGACCTTACACTGAGTACAATCAAAAATGTTGCCTCAAAAGCATTTCTAATAAAAAGTAATCCATTTCTAGCTTTTGGCCTTCTTTAGCTAGCAGATCAGCCAATTTGTTTTGTTTTCTGTATTTGGGGGTTAGCTTGTGTAGCAGATCTTTGCAAGCAAAATAGTGATTGTGTAATTTCTTGTTTTTGTTTTGCAGCATGTTGATTAGCTTGAGTGAATCTATAGCTATCTCTAGCTGTTTGAACTGTATATCATTAGCTAAGTGTAGACCATATAATAAAGCACTTAGTTCAGCAGTCAAAGTTCAGTTTTAGCCTACTATTTGGAGGGGTCCATTTGACATAATTGATTAATGTCCTTGTATCATTATTCATCAAAGAGTTTCATGTCATCGGGAGTATAAATTCCATTGGCTTTGTCATGGTATAGTTATGGTTTCTTGTTAGCCAAATGTTCCAAAGATAGAATGGAAAATCTTGGCTCAAGTGAATTATTAGTCAAAATGTTCTCTCTATTCCTTTCTTTCTATTATTATCAAACTACTTCAAGAATGTTGAATAACAAATTATTCAATAATTTTATGAATGTTTTTAAATGAACTTTTGAACCAATACCTAATAGTCTAATATTGAAGTTTTACGAAGAAATGACTAGAATAAGGTCTCCAACTGCAATAGGAGTGTAGTTGAGAGCTTGATCTTTAATATAATATGAAATGGCAATGCTGCTACACAATCTACATTGACCCCAAATGATTTTTGACCTAGAGTCACCCTTAATGATATTGGCAAGGGATAAATATTGTAGAGTCCAATTGTTGCTATTAAGTGAAATGACCCCCAAAAGGTGCCCAAAAATGTACCTCGGAAATGCCCATAAACGTAATTTCCATATATCTCAAAATTCATGCGTGATATCGAACATCCGACTTTATATTCATAATCAAGGGAAAAATTGAGTAAGAAATGGGTATAACTCCAAATTTAGAACAACCATATCAAAATTTAATTTTCTAAAAATAACGAATTCCAAAGATGATCCGCGCCCCTAGTGCAATGCAGCCAAGGTGCAGACCAGTGTTATTTTTGCTCCAACTTCCTTTTTTGGTCCAAGGCCTTGGAGTCTTGGGCCTAAGCCTACTTATGCGTAAAACATATATACTTAGTCATTTTTCAATCCCATATCATTCAAGACATTCCCCAAAACCCTCTCTAACACTTAGACAAAATATTTCATCCAAAATCAAAGATTGTAAACTCATTCTGGATCTCAAGAAATTCATTCAAGCTTTAAGTTCTCATTCAAATCTTCATCAAGGGAATCTCCAAGTTTGAGGTAAGTGGGTTTCGACTATTGGGTCCTTTCACCCATGGTACTCAACCTTCCTTTTCATATAAAATGCATATTTTTAAGTTGATTTTCTTATGGGTATTACTTATTAAGGATTATTACTATAAACTACATTGGGGTTTTATGAAATGTTGTTCAACTATGCATGTTTTGAGTTATAAATCTAAGATCTATTGTGAGATTTGATGAGGGGTTTTGATGTATCTTGTTAAAGAATGTTACCAAGTATTGGCGGGTGAATTTACATTGGTTTTTCTTACAAGTTTTCACCCTTGAATTGCATAATTTTGTACTAGTATTACACACCAGCCAAGTGCTTAACAAAAATCTTTTTAAGGATTCTTAAACTTTTGATGATCTATTGGTTGATTTATGTGTCAAGTGACTTTATGATGATCTTGGGCTTTCTAAAGATATGTTTAATTCATGAAAATATTGATGATATTGTAAAGCCCAATTAAGCCCTTTTCTTAAAGAATTTACCTCTTTTGAGCCTTTGATGTTGATATTAATGCAAGGGTATTGTTTAATGATGATCTAATCTTGTTTTGAAGTTAGGCTCACCATTAGAGGTCAAAGATGTTTTAGAGCTACTCGTGTCATATTTCTATGTTTCTTATGAATTATTAAAGTTATAATTACTTTATATATTCCATGGGATTAGACTTAGAACCGATAGATTGAGAGAGTGCTCTCTTTCTTTGAACTATGTGCCACCATAGGATGAGATTTTACCCTTGCTTTGCTAGAGGATCCATTTAGTACACTTTCTCTTGAGGTTCTTCCCGAAATTGGGTCGTATTCTCGTAAGGTAAAGTTTCTAAAGAAATATTTTCTGAAATTAGATCACATTCCCATAAGGAAGGTTACTTCATATGAAATTGGGTCGTGTTCTCGTAAGTTTGAAGTATGGTTTACCTTGGCAAGTAGACCACCTCTTTACCAATGATGGGTAATCATCAGGATTCCAAGTTGTAGTTTTCTTGGTCTTATTCTATGTCTGTTGAGGTCTCTTTTCACACTTATATATTTTGTTCTATGTGAGATGAATGATTTGCAAAGCATGTTTTACTTTAAGTATTGATCATACATGTCATATTGTTATTATACTATCTATTGCTTATAATTATGCTTTTTGATTATGTTATCTATCTCTTGTTGCATTGCATCCTACATACTTAGTACATTCAAATGTACAAACGCATACTTTATGCTTACATGATGTTACCATGTAGTAATCAGAGCTCCATTTGACTATCCTCCTCCACGTGCCAGGTTTGACATCTTGTAGATAAGCTTGGTGAGTCCTCAAGTTCGAGGACACTATCTACTTTCTCTTGTTATTTCTAAAACATCTTTATGTTGATATTTGACATTGGGAGGATGAGCCCAAAAAGTATCTTGGCCCCCGCTCCATTCTAAGTCTAGAAGTATTATTAGAATAGTACAATATATCTATGCTATGAGCTTGACTCTCTATGTTTTTATGATATCAAAGATTTTCAATAGTCCTTTTATCCCTATTTTGACTCTCTTATTGTTATTTAGTTGCTTCGGTGACCAAGGATGTGTGTATGATATGCTAAGAGGCTTGTTTGGGGTCTCTTTGGGTTCCCCATTCGCCGTGTCATATCTAGGCCCTAGTTTGGGTCGTGACAAACTTGGTATCATAGAATTAGGTTATTGATGGTCCTCAAAATCCAACATACCACGTCGATTAATATCTTATTCATTGTTGTGAAACGTGCCACAACTATAAATGGGAGGCTATGAGGCATTTTAGGAAATGTTTCCCTTCTTCATGGTCTCTATCATGCTATAGAAGTTAAGGTAAAGTTTTCCCCTAATGATGTTCTTTGCTATTCTAGATCATACCAATTCCAAGAGGAAGAAGAGCCCGTACATCCGAGGAGCAATCAGCTCCTCCTGCTCCTCAAGCTCTTCAAGATGGAGGAATGGTTCATAAAGAATTTCAAGATGTTCTCACCATGTTAGCTTATGCCATGACTAATCAAATCAACCAAGGGGCCCAAGCTCTTTATGCTTCTACACTGGCTTTAAGGGTGAGAGATTTTACTATGATGAATCCGCTAGAATTCTATGGGTCTAAGGTGGATGAGGACCCTCAAGAATTTATTGATGAGGTGTACAAGGTGTTAGCTATTATGGGGGTTAGATCGGAGGAGAAGGCAAAGTTGGCGGCTTATCAACTTAGGGGGTGGCTCAAATATGGTTTACCTAATGGAAAGAGGAGAAGGTGAACAACAATGTCATCCTTTAGGAAGAGTTTAAAGTGACATTTCTCAACCAATTCTTTCTCCTTGAGCTAAAGGAGGCCAAAATGATGGAATTTATAAATCTAAAGTAAGGGTCTATGAGTGTGAGGGAGTATGCTCTCAAGATCAACCAAATCACCAAGTATGCTCCACAATTGGTAGCCGAGTCGAGGTTTAGGATGAGCAAATTTATGATGGGGGTGTTCGACTTGGTTAATGAGAAGTGTCATAGTGCTATGTTGATAAGTGATATGGATTTATCCCATCTCATGACTTATGCCGAACAATTGGATGGTGAAAAGCTTAGAAAGCTAAGGATTGGTGAGGCCAAGAGGGCCCATTTTTAAGGTGAGTTACAAAATTCCAAGGGTGGCCGATTTTCTCAAGGTCACAAGTTCCAAGGGAAAGAGTTATCCAATGCTTCTAATGAGGGGTTTGCTAATGGTAGGGTGCCAAATCAAAGATTCCAAGGAGGTGGTGAGAGGGTGGTAAAGCCTAGATGCCGAAAGTGTGGGGAAAGGCTATGGAGGCCTATGTTTGAAGAAGTCTAATACTTTCTTTGGTTGTGGTGGATTTGGGCATAAAGTTAGTGATTTTCTTCATGCTCAACCCAAAGGTGGAGGTGATGGTCCTCAAGGCCAAGGTGCTAATGCAGGCCAAAGAGAAAGGGAAGGTCATCAAGGTGGTGCCCCAAGGCATGATTGATTTTATGCTCTTCAAGGAAGGAAAGGAGGGGATGCGATGCCCGATGTTGCTACCGGTATGTTGAAGTTTCCTTTGACTTAGATGGATTTTAATTGAAGGTTCTGGGTGCCACTATTTTTTTCATTATTTCTTTTGTTGCTAGTTGGCTACATGTGTGTCCCGGGTGTTAGGTAAACCTTATGAAGTGTCTACCCCATTAGTGAGTCTATTGTTGCTAGAAAAGTTCATAGATATTATTTTGTGTTCATATTGCATTAAGTCTTGCCTCGTGATTTGTGAAATTTGATGTGGTGGATTTTGATGTCATACTTGGGGTGGATTAGTTGCATGCATATTGTGTCTTCATTAATAGTAGGACCCGTAAAAGTTAGATTCCAATTTTTGAATAAACCCATGTTTGAGTGGTAGTGAAGTGGTAGATCTATTTCTTGTCTTAAGGTCCAATTGAACTCTAAAGGTTGATTTCTAATGAGTGTCTCTATCATCTTGTGAGGGTTAGGGATATTGAGCATAAGGTTTTTCCTATCGAGTCAATTCTGGTGGACAATGAGTTCTTGGTGTCCTTTCGATATTTTAATTTGGGGTAGTGTCTTTTGGTTTGGCTAGTGCACCGGCTATGTCTATAGGTCTCATGAATAGGGTCTCTAAACCCTACCTTGATATGCTTTTGGTGGTCTTTGGTAATGATATGTTGGCTCATTTCTGGAAGTAAGAAAGAGCTTATGGACCATTTAAGGATGGTATTGTAAGTTTTGAGGAGTGTGAGATTTCTTGCTAATTATGGAAAATGGGAATCTTTAGGATGACGAGAGGGTGGTTGGAGAAGTTCACTAGGTGATTAGGTTAGGTATGAGGTTGGGTGAAGTTGAGAATAGTGGTGTAGTGGTTTTGATTGTTCTGAATCTTCTTAGGTTAAGAAGGTCTAGTTAAGCAAGGCATTGATTCTGCCTTAATAAAGTTGGAGGTTTTGGTGAGGAATGGTAGAGTGGAGGTTTTCTCCCAAGGGGGAGATGGTTTCTTTTGGTGCCAAGATGGACAATATATGTTTAAGGTTGGCAAATGGGTTAAGTTTGTAGGTCCTTATAGGGTTTGGAGGAGAAATTGGTAATATTGCATAAGGATTGGAGTTGCCTATGGATATTAGTATGGTTCATCCGGTCTTCCATGTGTCTTTGTTGAGGAAGTTTGTGGGTGACTTAAGTGTTATTGTGCCTCTCGATGTTGTGGGAGTTGTTTAAGATAATTTGACTTATGAGGAGGAACCTGTAGAAATATTAGGTAGATAAGTGAGAATGTTGAGAGACAAGGATGTAACTTCCGTCAAGGTTCTTTGGAGGAATCGACAAGATGAAGGAGTCATTAGGGAAGCCGAAGTGATCATAAAGGAGCTATATTTGTACCTCTTTCACTCTATTCAAGCCTAAGATGAAAACTAAGTCCTTCATGTGATTCCAATTCTTAAGTTTTAGCCCTCATGTCATTTGCATACATTCATGTTTATATTGAATAGTACATGGTGATTTTGACACTTATGTTGAGATTTTTGAAATGATGTTTAAGTGCATTGTTGCATTTTGTCTGGGCTGAAATCATCTTGATTACTCCTCTTAGATATGTTTCTTTGACATTCAGGGATGAATGTTCCCTAGGGGGAGATATTGAAAAGACCCCAAAAAGTGTTTGAAAATGTGCCTCAGAAATGCCCATAATCGTGATTTCCATATATCTCAAATTTCGTACGTGATATCAAAAATCCAATTTTATATTCCTGATCAGGGAGCAAAATTGAGTGAGAAATAGGTATTACCCCGATTTTAGAGCAACCATATCAAAATTTGATTTTCCAAAAATGACGAATTCTAGAGATGATCCGCGCCCCTGGCGCAACGTGGCCATGGCGAGGACCAGTGTTATTTTTGCTCCAGTTTCGAGTTTCAGTCCAAGGCCTTGGGGTTTTAGGCCTAAGCCTTCCTATGCATAAAAACACTTATAGTTAATCATTTTTCAACTCCATACCATTCAAGACATTCCCCAAAACCCTCTCTAACACTTAGACAAATATTTCTTCCAAAATCAAGGTTTCCAAACTCATTCCGGATCTCAAGAAATTCATTCAAGCTTCAAGTTCTCATTCAAATCTTCATCAAGGGAATCTCCAAGTTTGAGGTATGTGGGTTTCAACCATTGGGTCCTTTCACCCATGGTTCCCAACCTTCCTTTTCATACAAAATGAATGTTTTCAAGTTGATTTATTTATTATGGATTATGACTATAAACTACATTGGGGTATTATGAAATATTGTTCAACTATGCTTGTTTTGAGTTATAAATCTAAGATCTATTGTGAGATCTGATAAGGGTTTGATTTATCTAGTTAGAGGATATTGCCAAGTGTTGGTGTGTGGATTTACATTGATTTTTCTTACATGTTTTCATCCTTGAATTTCATGATTTTGTACTAGCATTACAGACCCACCAAGTGTTTGACAAAAAGCTTTTTTAAGGATTCTTAAAGTTTTGATGATCTATTGGTTGATTTATGTTTTTGGGCTTTCTAAAGATGTGTTTAATTCATGAAAATGTTGATGATGTTGTAAAGCTGGAGTAAGCGCTTTTGTTAAAGATTTTACCTCTTGTGAGCCTTTGATGTTGATGTTAATGCAAAAGTAATGTTTGATAATGATCTAATCTTGTTTTGAAGTTAGGCTCACGATTAGAGGTCAAAGATGTTTTAGAGTTACTCATGTCATGTTTCTTACGAATTATTAAAGCTATAACTACTTTATATATTCTATGGGATTAGACTTGACATTGATGGATTGAGGGAGTGCTCTCTTTCCATGAACTATGTGACACCATAGGATGAGGTTTTACCCTTGCTTTACTAATGGATCCTTTTAGTAAACTTTCTCTTGAGGTTCTTCCCGAAATTGGGCCGTGCTCCTGTAAGGTGAATTTCTCAAGAAATCCTTTCTGAAATTGGGTCATGTTCCTGTAAGGAAGGTTACTTCATACGAAATTGGGTCATGTTCCCGTAAGTTTAAAGTATGGTTTACCTTGGCAAGTAGACCACGTCTTTAGCGGTGAGGGGTAATCATCGGGATTTCAAGTTGTAGTTTGCTTCGTCTTATTCTATGTCGGATGAGGTCTCTTCCCACACTTATATATTTTTTTCTATGTAAGATGAATGATTTCCAAAGCATGTTTTACTTTAAACATTGATCATATATGGCATATTGTTATTATGCTATCCATTGCTTATAATTATGCATTTTGATTATGTTGTCTATCTCTTGTTGCATTGCATCCTACATACTTAGTACATTCAAATGTACTAGCGCATACTTTATGCTTACATGATGTTACCATGTAGGAACTAGAGCTCCATTGACTATCCTCCTCCATGTGCCTAGTTTTACATCTTGAAGATAAGCTTGGTGAATCCTCAAGTTCGAGGGCACTATCTACTTTCTCTTGTTTTTGTAAAACTTCTTTATGTTGTTATTTGACATTATGAGGGTGATCTCGGAAAGTGTCTTGGCCCCCACTCCATTCTAAGTCTAGAGGTGTTGTTGGAATAGTACATGTATCTATGCTATGAGCTTGACTCTCTATGTTTTTATGATATCAAAGAATTCCCTTAGTCCCTTTATCCCTATTTTAACTCTCTTGTTGTTGTTTAATTGCTTCCGCGACCAAGGATGTGTGTATAATATGTTAAGAGGCTTGATTGGGGTCCTTTCGGGTTCCCCATTCACCGTGTCATATCTAGGCCCTAGATTGGATCGTGACATTAAGGTAATGGCGTCAAATTCTATCAATCTTCTAAGATATTTCATTTCAATATAAGGATACAAAAGAAATCCTATTAACAGTAGAGTAAAAGAAACAAACATATATAAATAAAAAAAAGAGTATGTAGTACGTGTTTACTCTGATATGAATTCTTTGTTGCTTATTTTGTGGTTGTCTTTCACAATCCTATATTAGATTTTGTCTTATTATTTGTTTAAATTATTTATGATTCAAAATATGCCTTGATAGCACAGGTTTTAAGATTTTTTATTCTGTATCCTATAGTTTCAGTCACAGTTTTTAGTATTCACTTATGAAGTCACAAAATTTCAGTATTGTTAACTATGACTAAATTTCTATTTAGATTCAAATAGCTCAGTTACTTCATTTATCAATTACAAGGGTTAGAGTTCGCTTGGTAAGTATTTAGAGTCAAGTGTCAATCACGCCACACCTTGAAATGGAGCTAACATATAAAAAATAAAACAAGAAAAGTTCGAGAGAATCACTTTGAAACAAGTGTTTCTCATACTTAATCATTCATAATTAGGACTGCAAACAAAGAGTAAATTGAAAGCAACCTGTAATTATTAACTTAGAGATGAATGAAGGTAGAGTAGTGTGAATTTCTATATCACTTGAATTGTTCGAAAGTAAGATTTTTAGAGGATCAAATATAAAATCTAGCAACATAAGTAAACTGTGAGGTTCATAAATAGAAAGTAAGTTTTCAATTATATACTTTTTAGAAGAATAAGAATCATGAGATATATAGGAATACTATTTAATACAACATGTATTAGAAGCAACCACAGAGAACTGTATATATTTAGAGGCTTGAAAATAAATGGAAATTTTACTCACTATTTCAATTTTTTTCTTCTTATTCCCTACAAAAATTCTCCCCTTTCTCTATCCACGACACTGAAACTAATACTTTAAAATGTCAAGAAGTACCAAATTTATAGATTGGTGCTTTAAGAATGGCCATTTCAACGCCATGAGTTGCAGAAAACTGCTGAAATATTTTCAGCTGAATACTTTGTCAAAAAATTATACGGTGTATATAGGTCAAATAGTATACAAGTTTATACACATATATTTAACTATGAGCCCTCTAAGTAAAATTTTCTTAGCTTTCTATCACATGTGCATTAGCGGTATTAACACTAGTTACCCAAGCCTCAAGAATACTCATTTATTCATTCAAATTAGTGGAAGACTTAAAATAAACAGACAATATGCTAAGAAAATCCAATCAACATTCTAACTCAATGAATAATTTCCATAGGCCAACAAATCAAACTCAAAATCTGCGACAGAAGAATAGTTTTAAAGAAATTCATTCATGAGATAAAGATTGATCATCACTGTCTAATCTATGAAGTCTCTACCTCTACAGTCTAGATGGTGCCAATGACATGTTAATGGCTACTTCAAATCAAAATAAAAACTAAACTCAAAAGTAATAAAAATATAAGTGGTATCTTCCAAATGCATAGGAAGATTCACCAATAAGCTTCTAGAAGATAAGATCCTCACTGAAGCACCTATTGATGATCTCTGTTACATGTCTCTACATCATAAAAAGATGCAGGCCCTAATAGACGTTAGTACATAGAATGTATGAGTATGTAAGATGGTAGAATGAAACAAGCATCAAGATAGAATAACATCAACTCAGATAATCAAGTCAAGATGTAAGAAACTCAATCAGGATATAAAAAGTCTAAAGTAAGAATATAGTTTAGACAGAGACTAATTTGATATAATCCAATCATATTCAAGTACTATCAAGACCTATATGAGAGTTTTTCTGACCGACAACCATCACTTATGTGCCAGTAATGATAGAATGAAGCAATGTCATTGCACACCCATCTAATACCTTTCCAAAGTAAGAGACGATCACCATCATTGGGTCCATACTCAATCAAACAAAACCATCCTTAAGGCCTTTAGAGGTATGGCCCCTTTCTTATCCTATGTTGGTGGCATAATTATTGAGTTCAAGTGTTACTTTCTTTTACTCAATTCAGTGCTCAATACTCCTTCTAAGACTCATTGCTTATGAGACTATCCAATCAATCCCAATCCATCCAATCAATAAAGTCTTAAAATAACTCTTATCAATTCATAAACTTTGTCACAATCAAGCCTTTTAGCCTATCAATCATATAATCTACCCCAGTCAGATCTTTCAAGAGTAGTTTAGACATATAGTTATGATAACATTTAATTGGGTTCAATTATGGATTATATTTAACCATCAAGTTCATGGGACTGTACTCATCATGTTCACATCTCAATCATAATCAAGAATTCACGAGTTCAAGGATCTAGACAAAATCCTTAGGCATAGTCACAAAATCTTAGTTCAACAATATAATTAGGGTTTATAAAATCAAACGTTTAAACCATTTGTTCAAGAAACAAGTTTATAGAAATTATCAATTATACAATATAAATAAAATAAGTCAAATATTAAATAAGTTTTCAAGTAAAAACAATCAAGGGGACTTCAATTCCATCACAATTCATCATATCACAATCATAGGGCACATGGAAGAACAAGATTCGTGCTTTAGTTTACCCTTATATATTTGGGATGAAGGATGACAACTAATTTGAAAGAGTTTTTCTTCAAATGATGAAGGATGATAAAACACCCCTCAAGTGCTTCGGAATGCCCCATAATCATAATTTACATGCATCTTAAGATCTGTGCATGATTTCAGAAATTTAACTTCATATTCTTGATCGGAGGGCAAAATTGAGTGGGAAATAGGTATAACTCGGATTTTAGAAGACCCTTACCAAAACATAATTTTCACTAATTTTTGATTTCCAGAGAGCATTCACTCCCTAGGCACGATGCGGCCTAGGCGCGGATCAGTATTGTTTTTGGCTTTTCATTTGGTTTGCATCGCGAAATGGATATGAACCAGTGTATCATTTTCCTTATTTTTCATATTTCATCTAAGGGCATTTATTTAAACGTGAAATCGCCCATACTTAGCAATTTGTTTCAACTCTATATCACTCAAAAACCCTCTGAAAAAAATTCTCCAAGACGTCATCAAATTTCTCATTCAAATTCATCAAATTCAAGAATTTCAAGCTCAATTTTGGAACTCAAGGTCCCAATCTAAGCTTTAAGTTTTCATCAAGCTCATCTCAAGAAAACCCAAGTTTAAGATATATGGGTCTTCATCCTTGGGTCCTTTCACCCATGGAGCCCAACCTTCTCTTTTTATGAAAAATTGCATGATTTCAAGTTGAATTACCTATGGGTATCTCTTATTATAAATTTTGAATGAAAGCTAGGTTGGGGTTTTATCAAGTATTGATTGATTATGCATGAATATATATTTTAAGCTTATAATATGAGTTGATTTATGTCTATTAAGATTATGGATGATTTGAGCTTTGAAAACTATGAACTATGATGAACATTTGATATAGATTTCATGATACCCAAATTGGGGTTTTACCACAATATTGGTAAGTTGATTTTGAATTGATTTTTACTCATCTTGTTTACTTTTGAATTGCACAATTTTGAAGAAATGTCATGAACCCACCATGTGTTTGATAAAACTACATGACAAGAATACTCAAGTTTTTGATGATCTATTGCATAATTTTATGCGTCTCGATTATTGATGAGCTATTGATTTATTATGCTAAGGTTTATGCTCTTGTGAATTGTGAAGCATACTAGAAGGGGTTATGAACTATGTTATATGCCTTTATCCTCTATTACAAGGTCAATATCTACATGAAGGGGTTATGAACTATGTTGTATGGCTCACTCTCATGCAGGATTTAATATTATGCAATGTCATATACTTGCATGAAGGGATTATAAACTATGTGGTACGCCTCACCCTCATGTACAATTCAATATTATGTATTATCTCATGCTTACATGTAGGGGTTATGACCTATGTTATTTCTCTACCCTCATGTACTATCCATTATCTAATAGAAGGGGTTATGACCTATGTTATATCCCTCAGCCTCTTGTACAAGGTATTTGGATGATCTATTCATGTCACTTTATTATGTTAAACAAGTTGTGCAAGTATGATTATTCTCAAGCATGTTTTCTCCTACACATTGATTACACATGGCATATTGAGTTTATGTTCATTGATTATAATTAAGCATCTTGTTATTATGGCTTATGATTCTTGTTGCATTACATTTCGCATACTTAGTATATTCAAATGTACTAACGTATACTCTATACCTACATGATATCACCATATAGGGATCGGAGGTGCTTTTGATCCTCCTCATCCATGTGGCTAGTGCGATTCTTGAAGAAAGCTTTGGTGAGTCCTTAATTTTGAGGACAATATCTATTTTATTCATATTATGTTGAGGCTTCTTCTCTATGTTAAGTACTTACTATTATAAGGGTGAGCTCGGGAAGTGTCTTGGCCCCTGCTCCATTCTATGTAGAGGTGTTTTTGGATATTATGGATGTCTATGTTTGACTCTGTTCTGCATATGTTTATGTTTGAACAAAATTCTTCCCTTAGTCCTTCTTCCCTTTTTATTATTGTCATAAGTTATTGTTTATTTTGCTTCCGTGACCAAGGATGTGTGCATGATATGCTAAGAGGCTTGTTTGGGGTCCCCTCGGGTTCCCCATTCATCGTGTCCTATCTAGGCCCTTATGACAAGTTTGGTATCAAGCAGTAGGTTGTTAATGGTCCTCAAAAATCCAACACACCACATCAATTAGAGTCTTATTCATGGTTGATCTGTGCCACAACTATGAATGGGAGGTTATGAGGCATTTTAGGAAATGTTTCACTTCTTCATGATCTATATCATGCTTTAGATGTAAGATAAGGCTTGTTTTCCCTGATAAATTCTCTTTGCTCTTTTAGATCATACTACTATAAAGAGGAAGACCAAAGAGGGACCGTCTACCCATAGGGCAACTGGCTCATCCCGCTTCCTAAGCCTCTCAAGGAGAAGAGGCTACGCAAGTTGAGTTTTGGAATGCCATCACTATGTTAGCACATGCAATGACCCACCGGCCACTAATTGAATCAAAGGGCCCAAGCTCCTCATGCTCATGCTCTGGGCTAAAAAGTAAGGGACTTCACGAGGATGAACCCTCCAGAGTTCCAGGGTCTAAAGCGGAGGAAGATCCCCAAGAGTTCATCACTGATGTGTATAAGGTGCTAGCTATTATGTGGGTGAATTTGAAGGATAAGACGGAACTAGCAGCCTATCAACTTAAAGTGTGGCTCAAATTTGGTTTGTTCAATGGAGGTTGGAAAGGGGAAATCATGATGTTATCCCTTGAGAGGATTTCAAGGCCGCTTTCCTCAACCGGTTCTTTCCCATAGAGTTGAGAGAGGCTAAAATAATGGAATTTATGAACCTCAAGTATGGTTCCATGAGTGTGAGGGAGTATTCATTCAAATTCAACAAGCTCCCTAAGTATGCTCCTCAATTGGTTGTCAAACCTAGATTAAGCATGAATAAGTTTCTGTCGGGAGTGTCCAACTTGGTGAATGAAGAGTATTGTACGGCCATGCTAGTGGGTGACATGGACTTGTCTTGGCTCATGACCTATATCAAATAAGTTGAGAGGGAGAAGCTTAGGAAGAGGAGAAGTGGGGAGTCCAAGAGGGCTCGATTTGAGAGTAGTGTCCAAAGTGCTAAGGGTGACTGTTTCCAGCAAGGTCATGAATTTCAAGGCCGAGGGTCCTCTAGTACCCAAACAAGAGATTTTCTAACGATGGGGTACTTAACCCAAGGTCCTAAGGCAGCAATGATGGGGCAAGTTTTCCAAAATGCCCAAAATGTGAAAAGCATCATCTATCATGGCAGATGATTAGAGGATTCAAATGCATGTTAAGGGTATAGGAGAGTAGGCCATAAGCATGTTAATTTATTCTTGGAGTAAAGAAGAGCATATGGATCATTTGAGGGTGGTGTTGCAAATCTGGAGGGATGACAAATTGATTGTTAAATATGGAAAGCGTAAATTTTAGGGTAACAAGAAGGTGGTTAGAGAAGTACACCAGTTAGCTAAGTTGGGAAATTTTAGGGCAACAAGAAGGTGGTTAGAGAAGTATACTAGTTAGCTAAGTTGAGAATGAGGTTGGATAAAGTTGAGAATGGTAGTATAGTGGTTTCTTATGGTTCCAAATCTTCTTTGGCTGAAGAGGTCAAGTTAAAGCAAGATCTTGATCCCGCCTTGCTAGAGTTGAAGGCTTTAGTGAAGGATGGAAAAGTGGAGGTTTTCTCCCAAGGGAGAGATGGTGTCCTTAGGTACCAAGGTAGGATAGGTGTGCTTAATGTTCATGATTGGGTTTACTTGAAAGTCCCACCCATGAAGCGTGTGGTTCGTTTGGACAAGAGAGTGAAATTGAGCCCAAGATTTTGTGGTTCCTTATAGGGTGTTGAGGAGAATTATTAAGGTTGCTTATGAAATGGAGTTGTTTATGGATATGAACATGGTTCATCCAGTCTTTCATGTGTCGAGGTTGAGGAAGTGTAAGGATGAATCAAGTGTTATAGAGCCCTTTGAGGTTGGGGGTTTTGTAGAGGATAATTTGACCTATGAGAAGGTTCTGGTGGAGATATTGGATAGACATGTGGAAAGGTTGAGGAACAAAGATGTAGTATCCATCAAGGTTCTTTGGAGGAATCAACAAGTCGAAAGCGTTACTTAGGGAGTCGGAGCGGATATGAAAAAGTGATATCCATACCTCTTTCATTCTGTTCAAGCTTAAGATAGAAAACTAAGTCCTTTCTGATATTTGAAATCTTAAGCTTCAACCCTCATGACATTTTTGCATACCCACATGTCCATGGTAATAAGTTTATGGTGATTTGTGACATTCATGTTGAGGCTTTTTGAAAATAGTGTCTAAGTGCATTTGTTGCATTCTTGTTGGGTTGGTAGTCTCATGATTTCATCTCTTACATATGTTTCTTTGACATTTGGGGATGAATGTTCCAAGAGGGAGATATTGAAACGTCCCTCAAGTGCTTTGGAATGCCCCATAATCGTAATTTTTATGTATCTCAAAATCTATGCATGATTTTTGAAATTTGACTTCACATTCTTGATCAGAGGGAAAAATTGAGTGAGAAATAGGTATAACTCGAATTTTAGAAGACTTGTAGAGAAAAATAACTTTCGCTAATTTTTTATTTGCCGAGAGCATCCGCGCCCCAAGCGCGATGCGGCAAGGGCACGGATCAGTGTTATTTTTGGCTTAGCGGTTGGTTCGCGTCATGAACTGGACATGGACCAGTGTAACATTTTCCCTATTTTTCATATTTCTTCCATGGATATTGAGGTCATAACCCAAATTCCCATTTAAACGTAAAATCTCCCATACTTAACCCTTTTTTCCGACTCTATATACTCAAAAACCTTCTCAAAAACATCTCAAAGACTTCATCAAATTTCTCATTCAAATTCAAGGATTTCAAGCTCAATTTTGGAACTAAAGGACCCAATCCAAGCTTCAAGTTTCCATCAAGCTCATCTTAAGAAAACCCAAGTTTAAGGTAAATAGGTCTTCATCCTTGGGTTCTTTCACCCATAGAGCCCAATCTTCTCTTTTTTATGAAAAATTGCATGATTCCAAGTTGTATTACTTATGGGTATCTCTTATTATGAATTTTGAATGAAAGTTATGTTGGAGTTTTATCAAGTATTGTTATTATGCATGAATATCTATTTTAAGCTTATACTATGAGTTAATTTATGTCTATTGAGATTATGCATGATTTGAGCTTTGAAAATAATGAACTATGGTGAACTTTTGACATGGATTTCATGATACCCAGATTGGGATTTCAGTACAATATTGGTGGGGTGATTTTAAAACTATGAACTATGGTGAACATTTGATATGGATTTCATGATACCCAAATTGAGATTTTACTACAATATTGGTAGGTTTATTTTGAATTGATTTTTACTCCACTCTTGAATTGCACGATTTTGAACAAATATCATGAACCCGCCATGTGTTTGATGAAATTATATAAAAAATTCTCAAGTTTTTGATGATCTATTGCATGATTTTGTGAGTCTCGATTGTTGATGAGCTATTGAGTTCTTATGCTAAGGTTTATGCTCTTGTGAATTGTGAAGCCTACTAGAAGGGGTTATGAACTATGTTACATGTCTTTACCCTCTATTATAAGGCCTATATCTACCTGAAAGGGGTTATGAACTATGTTTTATGGCTCACTCTCAAGTATAATTTAATGCTATACAACATTTTATACTTGCATGAAGGGGTCATGAACTATGTGGTACGCCTTACCCTCATGTACGATTCAATATTATGTATTCTCATACTTAGATGTAGGGGTTATGACCTAGGTTATTTCTCTACCCTCATGTACTAAACATTATCTACTAGAAGGGGTTATGAACTATGCTATCTCTCTCACCCTCTAATACTAGGTATTTGGATGATCTATTCATGTCACTTTATTGTGCTAAAAAGGTTGTGCAAGTATGAATATTCCCAAGCATGTTTCCTCCTACGCATTGATTACACATGACATATTGAGTTTATGTTCATTGATTATGATTAAGCATCTTGTTATTATGGTTTATGATTCTTTTTGCACTGCATCCTGTATACTTAGTACATTCAAACGTACTAATGCATACTCTATGCCAACATGATATCACCATGTAAAGACCGGAGCTCCTTTTGATCCTCCTTGTCCACGTGGCTAGTGCGATTCTAGAAGAAATTTTTGGTAAGTCCTGAATTTCGAGGACAATATCTACTTCGTTCATGTTATGTTGAGACTTCTTCTCTATGTTGAATGCTTACTATTATGAGGGTGAGCCCAAGAAGTGTCTTGGCCCCTGCCTTGTTCTATGTAGAGGTGTTGTTGGATAATATGAATGTCTTTGTTTGAGATTAATTCTTCGTATGTTTATGTTTGAATGAAAGTCTTCCCTTAGTCCCGCTTCCCTTTTTATTATAGTCATAAGTTGGTCCTTATTTTACTTCAACGACCAAGGATGTGAGAATGATATGCTAAGAGGCATGTTTGAGGTCCCCTCGGGTTCCCCATTCACCATGTCACATCTAGGGCCTAGGCTTAGGTCATGATAGATGACAACCAAATTCGCAAGACTTTTGCTCCAATCACTTGAACCATAGTCTTCTCTCCTCTTCTTAGCCCTAATTCTTTAGTTAGAATGTGTAAAGAAACTCATAAATGGGCTTAAAAGAACTTTTTATGCTTAAAACGACCTTTATTAGTTATGGATTAAGTGTAGGAGGGTCAGGTAAAAGTCTGGAATGCCCCTTATTAAACTTTTAGCCTACAAGAAATATTTGAACTATGATGGAGTAGGTACGCTCGCGAGGTTATTCCATCTTAGTTCATCTTTTAACTTAACATATAAATCATGCATGTTGAATGGGTTTTATGTATAAAGTTTGACAATGAACTATTTTGGGGCATCTCCTCAAAAAATTATCTTTTAATTCATTTGGTCTAAAATTCAATTGAGATAACTTTCCCACTCAATTGTTTTGTGATTGACATCTTAAGATGAGACACATTTGTTATGTGAGGGAAATTATTTCTCTCACGAGGTATATGTCTCACCATTACGCATGTATATTTTGGATCGAGTGCCACGTGCTGACATAGGGTTGAGGACCCGATTGATATGTGATTGTCAGGGAGAGGCTCCATGATTGATTACCCATGTATCCACATACTTGTTCATTCCCTAATTGTGTATGCATGTATCTCCTGGGCTTATGGGGGCTTAAGGGGCGATCGGGCTTAGACACTATGACCTTATACCCACGTACAACCAACTTGTGATCATCTGATATTGGAAGTTGGGGTTCTATTATGGTTCAGTTGATCAGTATTGTGTCCGTCTGTACCTTCTGGGCTTATGTGGCCCAGTTGGCATACAAGCATAGGTACTAGGGCCTTGCACTCATGTACATCACTATGTCCTTGTGTCTATTGTAGCTCTGTTCAATTGTCTTCCAAGTTTTGGGTAGGTTTCCGTTATGTATATTATCTGAAACGCCCCAAATTGTGCTTCAAAAATGCCCAATTTTTATATATCTCAAAATTCATGCGTGATATTAAAAATCATGTTTCATATTCTCGATCATGGGGCAAAATTGAGTTAAGAATGGTATAAGCTAGATTTTAGAGGACCCATAGCGAAAAATAAATTTCGCTAATTTTTGATTTCCAGATAGCATCAACGTCTTGGCCGCGATGCACCAGGGGCATGGAGCAGCACAAATTTTACCTTCGCATTAGGTCCGCGTCACAGACTAGATGCAGACTAGTGTTGAGTTTTCCTTAATTTTCCTGTGTCAGCCAAGGGCATTGGGATCATAGCCCCATGCTTACTTATGCGTGAAAATACCCATACTTAGTAATTTTTCAACTCTATATCACTCAAAAACTCTCAGAAAAACCTCTCCAAGACTTAACTAAATATCTCATTCAAATTTCAACGATTTCAAGTTTAACTTTGGAACTCAAGGATTCTCTTCAAGCTCTAAGTTCTCTTCAAGCTCATCTCAAGAAAACCCAAGTTTAAGGTATATGGGTTTCATTCATTGGGTCTTTTCACCTATAGAACCCAATCTACCTTTTCATGAAAATTGCATGTTTTCAAGTTGTATCATCTATGGGATCTCTTGGATTATGATTATAAATTATGTTGGGGTTTTATGAAATGTTGATTGACTATGCATATCCATCTATTTCAAGTTTATATCATGAATTGATTTATCTATTGAGACTATGCATATTTTGAGCTATGAAACTATGATCAATTATGAGATTTTATGATGGATTTCAAGGGTACATGAGGGTTTTACTATGTGTTGGTGGGTTGATTTGCATTGAGTTTTCTCATATCATTTCACTCTTGAATTGCATGATTTTTAAAAAGCATTAGGAACCCACCAAGTGTTTGATAAAATGTCATAACAAGGATTCTTATGTTATGGATTATCTATTATATGATTTATAAGTCAAGTGACTTTATCATGATTAAAGGTTTGCATGTATGTATTAAATTCATGAAAAATATTTATGATGTTGTAAGTAGACCACACCTTGTTGATGGGGTGACATGCCTCAATCACTTTGTTAAAAGGGTAACATGCCTCAATCACATTGTTGAGGGGTTACAGACCTCAATCACCTTGTTGAGGGGCTGACATGCCTCAATCACGTTGTTGAGGGGTGACACACCTCAATCACCTTGTTGAGGGACTGACATGCCTCAATCACCTTGTTGAGGGGTGATATACCTCAATCACCTTGTTGAGGGGGTGACATGCCTCAATCACTTTGCTGAGGGGTGACATACCTCAATTACCTTATTGAGGGGTGACATACCTCAATCACCTTGTTAAGGGGTGACATGCATCAATCACCTTGTTGAGGGGGTGACATGCCTCAATCACCTTGTTGAGGGGGTGACATGCCTCAATCACCTTGTTAAGGGATGACATACCTCAATCACCTTGTTGAGGGGGTGGCATGCCTCAATCACCTTGTTGAGGGGTGGCATACCTTCTTACAAGGGGGTGACATGCCTTGGATTCCAAGTATAGTTCTCTTGATCTATGTCGGTTAAGGTCTCTCTCTAAGCATGTACTACGTATTATGCAAGTTGTATGATTTACAACAATGCTTTACTTTAAGCATTGATCATGCATGACATATTGATATTATACTTTTCCATTGCTTAGTATTGTGCATTTTAACTGTATTGGCTTATGTCTTATTGTATTCCATCCTACATACTTAGTATATTCAAACGTACTAACGCATACTCTATGCCTACATCATATTATTATGTAGGGACCAGAGCACCTTTTGATCATCCTCCACGTGGCCAGTTCGATACTTTGGAAGATAAGCTTTGGTGAGTCCTCAAGTCCGAGGAAAGTATCTATGCTACTCTTGCTATTTGATATTTCTTTATATTGAACACTTGTTACTATGAGGGTGAGCCCGGATAGTGTCTTAGCCCCCACTTCATTCCATGTTAGGGGTGTTGTTGGATATTTATTATACTTATGCTACGAGCTTGACTCTTTTACGCTTTTATAAATATTGAGACTTCTCTTATTCCCGCTTCTCTTATTTATATCTCTGGTGTTGTTTATTTTGCTTCTGCGACCAAGGGTGTACGAATGATATGCTAAGAGGCTTGTTTGGGGTCCCTTCGGGTTCCCATTCGTCGTGTCACATCTAGGCCCTAGGCCTAGGTCGTGACAAACTTGGTATCAGAGCACTAAGTTATTAATGGTCCTTGGAAATCCAACACACCACATCGATTAAAGTCTTACTCATGGTTGTGAAGCGCGCCACATCTATGAATGGAAGGTTATGAGGCATTTTAGGAAATGTTTCACTTCTTCGTGGTCTATATCATATTTTAGATGTGAGTGTAAGGGTTTTCCCCTAACAAATAGTCTTTGCTCTTCTAGATCATGCTGATTCCAAAAGGAGACTAAGGAGAGCCCGTACACCTAACGAGTAACCGAGCCCTCCCGCTCCTCAAGCTCCTCAAGGTGGAGAGGTAGCACAAGATGAATTCTAGGATGCTATTACAATGTTGGCTCATACAAGCCCCTCATACTCCCACTCTAGCTTCTAGGTTGAGGGATTTTACTAGAATAAACCCACCGTAGTTCCATGGATCCAACCAGATGAGGATCCCCAATAGTTCATTGATGAGCTATACAAAGTGCTATCCATCATGGTAGTCAATTTGGAGGAGAAACCAAAGTTAGTGGCCTACCAACTCAAGGGTGTAGCCCAAATTTGGTTCACCCAATGGAAATTGGAGAGGGGAGATGATGATGCTATTCTTTGGCAGGAGTTCAAAGTTGTATTTCTCAACCTGTTCTTCCCTATCAAGCTATAGGAGGCTAAAATGATGAAGTTTATGAACCTTAAGCAAGGTTCCATGAGTGTGAGGGAGTATGCCCTTATGTTTAACTAACTCTCCAAGTATGATCTAAATTG
This sequence comes from Solanum virginianum, assembly GCA_000787875.1. NCBI lineage: Eukaryota > Viridiplantae > Streptophyta > Magnoliopsida > Solanales > Solanaceae > Solanum > Solanum virginianum. The sequence continues at coordinate 109,350 of DF358225.1, forward strand.
GCTCCCTAGCCAAGAATAAGGATGAACAGATTTATGTCAGGAGTGTCCAAAACGGTTAATGAGGAGTGTTATACAGCTATGTTAGTGGGTGATGTGGATTTCTCCTATCTCATGTCATACTCCGATCAACTAAAGGGCAAAATGCATAGAAAAAAAGAAGTTGTGAGTCCAAGAGGGCTGGTTTTGAAGGTAGATTCTAAGGTTCCAAGGGTGGTCGGTTTCCTCAAGGCCACAAGTTCCAAGGCCAAGGGTCATCCAATGTTCCTAACAAGAGGGTTGCTAATGATAGAGTGTTTAACCCAAGATTCTAAGGCGATAGTAGTGGAATGACAAATTCATGATGCCCAAGGTGTGAAAGGATTTGCTAATGATTATCCAAGATTCCAAGGTGGTGGTGGTGGGATGCCTAATCCTATATGCCAATGATGTGATAGGAACTATAATGGCCCATGTTTGAGAAACTCTAATGCTTGTTACGGTTGTGGTGAAGTAGGTCACAAGGTGGTTGGTTGTTCTCATGCTCAAAACAAAGGTAGAGATGGTCGTCTAAAAGGCCAAGGTGCAAATGCGAGTCAAAAGGGAAGAGGAGGCCAAAAAGGGGATGTTCCAAGGCAAAATAGATTCTATGCTCTTCAAGGGAGACAAGGGGTGGATGAGGTTCCCGAGGTTATCCCTGGTATGTTAAAGGTTTTTGATTTTGGTGTGTATACATTGATAGACCCAAGTGCCACACTTTCTTTTATTGCTCCTTTTGTTGCTAAAAAGCTTTATGTTAGTCCCGAATTGTTGTGTGAACCTTATAAAGAGTCAACCCCCATTGGTGAGCCCATTATTACTGAAAGAGTCTATAGAAATTGTACTGTATTCTTATTGGATAAAATCTTGCCTTGTGATTTTTTTGAGTTAGATATGGTGGATTTTGATGACATTCTTGGGATGGATTAGTTGCATGCATATTATGCTTCTATTGATTGTAGATCCCATAGGGCTAAATTCTAATTCCCTAATAAGCCCGTCCTTGAGTAGAAAAGTTGTGATGTGGTGGTCAAGGGTAGATTCATTTCTTGCCTTAAAGCCCAAAAGTTGATTTCTAAGGCTTTTCTATATCATCTTGTGAGGGTTAGGGATGTTGAGTCCAAAGTCTTTCCTATTGAGTCGGTTCCAGTAGTTAATCAGTTTCTTGATGTCTTTCCTGATGAGCTTCCTAGTGTTCCTCCTAAAAGAGAAATAGACTTTACTATAGACCTCCTTCCCGATAATCAACTCATTTTTATTCCCCCATACCATATGGCCCCAATGGAGTTGAAGGAGCATTGAGGGATTTGTTGGAGAAGGGTTTCATAAGGCCTAGTAAGTCACCTTGGGGTGCACCAGTGTTATTTGTGAAGAAAAAGGATGGTTCTATTAGCATGTATATTGATTATCGGCAACTTAATAGAGTCACCATAAGAAACAAGTAACCTCTACCAAGGATTGATGATATTTTTGATCAAGTTCAAGGGGCTAGTCACTTTTCTAAGATTGATCTTCGGTCCGGGTATCACCAATTGAAAGTGGGGGGCGTGACATTTCCAAGACAGCTTACGAAATTAGCTATGGGCACTATGAGTTTGTGGTTATATACTTTGGGTTGACTAATGCACCAACTATATTTATGGATCGCATGAATAGGGTCTTTAAACTCTACCTTGACTTGTTTGTGGTGGTTTTTATTAAAGATATCTTGATTTATTTCCATAGTAAGGAAGAGTATTTGAAATCACTTGAGGGTGGTATTGAAAATCTTAAGGGAGGAGAGGTTGTATGCTAAATATGAAAAATGTGAGTTTTGGTTGAAAGAGGTTGCTTTTCTAGGGCATGTGGTTTCGGGTGATGGCATTAAGGTGGATCCTAAGAACACGGAGGTGATTAGAAATTGTCCAAGACCTTTGAACCCCTCGGACATTAGAAGTTTCTTAGGTTTGGTGGGTTATTACCGGAGGTTTATAAATGGCTTCTCTTCTATTGCTTCTCCTATGACTAAGTTGACATAAAAAAAAGGAAAAATTTGAGTGGAACGATGAATGTGAGAAGAGTTTCCAAACTTTAAAAGATAAGCTTGTCTCCGTTCCTATTTTGGCTCTACCGGAAGGGTTGGAAGGATTTGTTATATATTGTGATGCTTCAAGAATTAGGTTGGGGTGTGTTTTGATGCAAAATGGTAAGGTGATATCATATTCCTCTAGACAACTTAAGGTGCATGAGAAGAATTATTCCACCTATGATCTTGAATTGGCAGTCGTAGTATTTGCTTTGAAAATTTGGCATCACTACTTGTATAGGGTTCATGTTGATGTGTTTACCGACCACAAGAGTCTCCATTATGTGTTCACCCAAAAAGATCTTTAACTTTAGACAAATAAAGTGGTTAGAGCTCCTTAAAGATTATGATATGAGTGTGCATTATCACCCCGACAAAGCTAATGTTATGGCCGATGCTCTATGTCACGATCCAAGCCTATGGCCTAGACGTGACAAAATGAATGGGAACCTAAAGGGACCCCATACAAGCCTCTTAGCATATTATTTACACATTTTTGGTTGCAGAAGCAATTAAACAACAATAAGATAATGTAAATAATAAGAAAAGGGACTAAGGGAAGTCTTTCATAACATAAATCATTAAAAGAGTCAAAACTCAAAGCGTAAATACACAACTTGTCTAATAACACCTCTAACATAGATCGGCCGAGGGCCAAGAAAACTTTCTGGGCTCACTCTCATAGTCATAAGAATCTAAACAAAGAAAAGAAGTCTTTACATAACATAGGATCAATAGTTATTATCCTCGGAGTTAAGGACTCACCAAGCTTACTTCAAGAGATAGTACTAGCTACGTAGAGGAGGAGGATGATCAAGTGGAACTCTGGTCCCTACATGGTAACATAATGTAGGCATAGAGTATGTGTTAGTAGGTGTGAATGTACTAAGTGTGTAGGATGCAATGCATAAAGAGATAGGCAACATAATCAAAATGCATAATTAGGCAATGGACGAGCATATAGCAATATGGCATGTATGAATGATGCTTGAAGTTAACATTCTTATATAGAACATATTATATATGTAGTAAGAAACCATTATTATAGAATCCAATGCTTACCACCCCCTTAGAAAGGCGATTGAGATATCCACCCCTCAATTGGTTGATGGTTGTCACACCTACAATCCATGGTGATTGAGGTATCAACCTCTCAATTGGTTGATGTTGTCATACCCTACCATCCATGGTGATTGAGGTATCAACCCCTCAATTGGTTGATGGTTGTCACACCCTGCCATCCATGTTGATTGAGGCATAGTATCCCCTCAACAAGGTGTGGTCACAAGCAACACTATAGATACTTTTCATGAAACACACACATATATACCTTCATTTCATCATCATAAAGTCATTCAAATGATAGGTGATGCAATAAGTCATTAATAACATAAGAACCCTAAACCAAACATTTTATCAAACACTTGGCGGGTGTGTAATGCTAGTTCAAAATCATGCAATTCAAGAGTGAAATTGTGTGAGAAAAATTAATGTAAATCAACCCACCAACACTTTCTAATACCCTCATGCAAGATACATTAAAACCCTTCATCAAATCTCATCATAGAACATAGATTCATAGCTCAAAACATGCTTAAATAGTCCACATTTCATGA
>DF358224.1:1006-37958 GCA_000787875.1 Solanum virginianum
AGGCGCTAAACTTCACGTTCTAGAATTATAATTTTGTCATTAGTAATGCTATTTGAATATTGTTTTCAATTAATTAATTTATCGTTTTTATTTGTTTGTTCAATACTTATTTTATTTATGTTGTTGCGTAGCTAACAGTGAGATACTATTCATTGTAACGATCCGGACAATACTTCACAGTATTAGGCCATATCGTTGCAATTATCATGTGTCAGCTTGTTTTAAAGCGGATAACTAGTCTAACAAGTAGTTATTAGAGTCAATGATTCGATAAAATGAGTATATAAATGTCACTGATAATGTGTGATCCAAATTAACACCTATATAAGTTTATAGATCGATTACGTCTTCAGGGAAGCTTCGGAGGGTCAAGAATCCATCACCGGAAAATTAGAATGGACCTTTTCCAGCTCCGGCCGGGAAATCTCCTTGTATACTAATAACTTTACTGAAACTTTGAAGATACATACATTTATACAAAATAAGCTAGTGATATGTTGTTGAAAAACATCAGATATTTTATCTAACCCAAAATATAAACATCATATTTATATTTGAATAAAGTTTGTAATTCTAGATACAAATTCTTTCAACTTCAATTTGATTACTCTGAAGTTGGTTGACATGGCCAAATTTACTAAAACTTATATGTTTTGACTATAATTTAAATAGTAGTCCTCAAATCATCTATTTGTTCACTTGTCCTTCTTATGGTCAAATCCTAAAATCTAGCCCATTGTTTTGGGTGAATACTTTTTGGGCTTTTTATTTGTAGTTTATTGGGCCGGAGAAATCTAAGTGGTGACGAGTTTAATAGGCCACTTGTGTTAGTAAGCGTATCAAATAGACGAGTTCAATTAAATTTGAGTGATTAAATTGAATAAAATTAATAAATAAATATAAAATATCATATAACTAGAAATAGATTTATAACATGAAGTTTATGATTTTTATGTGAAAAATGTCTTATAAATTAAAAAGAAAATACACGATAATAATAGAATTTGCAGTCAAATATTCATAAATATTTAACGAAAAATATAAAATTTGAACAAAAATTACTTTAATTTCTTGGTTTTGTTTTGTGTACCGAAAGACGTATATATATTAACAGAACATTTAATTTGCTTCTCTTATGACGATAGAAGTCTCGATCATTTTGGATTGAAAGATAAAAAAAAATATACCTATTAATTAAAATTTAAACGATTAGAATACATTTAACAATTTTGTCCCTCATGAACTCAACTTATCATGTATCCGTTTCAATTTTAAGATTTTTTCATCTCATTGATCATCTTAGTAAATCATTTCAAATATTTTATCACATATTTAATTATATTTTTCTCTAAACTTCATTTGTGAAATTTCACTGGATATATTATTATTGTATATTTAATTATATTTTTGTAGGTAGAGGTGTATAGAGCACTTGGATAAGTTGTTAAAAATGTTACACAAAATTCCAAGATGATGCTTGACGACTATTTGCCAGTTACTTCAATTGTCTTTTTCCACATCACATAACATGTGTTCATGATTTTTAGTATTCACATAAATAAATTGATTAAACACTGACCAACAAAAGTAAGAAATTTATTTTCTGTGTCGAGCTTGTCATACCAAGCTTATCTAATGCGGATTATGTCTTCTATGTAGTTTGTGAGCTATTACATAAAAGCAGAATTTATCCTGTGTCCATCCAAAAGATAGAGGTTACGAATTTTCCTTGTCATAAAAAAAAATTGATTAAACACTTATTAGTTAAGCCATATGATTGTCCAATAATAATTGAAACAAGTTCCTCAAACTTTGGTGTATAAAAAAAACCTTCTACAAGGATAACTAAGTTGGTTGGGCAGATAAACCCTCTAATGAATAGTTCTTATTTTTCAGGTTCGAAATTTTCTAGGTAAATCTTTATTAAGTTCGTTTGGATAAATTTTATTCTAGTGTATATTATCTTTTCTATATCATTTATAGACAATTATATGCAAGTAAAATTTGCCTTGTGCATATCTAAAAAATAAGACAGTAACATCATATTCAGTGAAATCTCACAAGTGGGGCCTAGGAAGTGTAAAATGTGTGTGACCTTACTATTACCTTATAGAGATAGAGAAGTTGTTTTCGAAAGACGACCCTCATCTCAAAAGTATCATCCCAAAAGTAGAAAATACTAAATATGAAACAAAACGAGAACAACAAACAACAACATATCCAGTGGAATCCTACAAGTGGGATCTGACGAGAGTAAAATGTACGTAGACCTTAACACTACCTCATAGAGATAGAGAGACTGATATGAAACAAAACAACGTATCTAAAAAATAATAAATGTGAATTCCTTTATTTAGAGAAAAGGTAAAAAAATTCTATGACCATTTCAAGTTATCTTCATATTCATGTCCAAGTTTAATTAAACAAAATAATTTATATATACATATATATATATATATAAGTATATTACTATCAAATATAAAGTAACAATACACAGATAATTTATGGGTGATTAAATGGTTGACCGATTAATAATTACAAAAAAATCATGAATATTCACAATCAAATGGATTTTTAAAAAATGCATATTATAATTAATTAAAAAAATAATTTCTTTATTGAAATTTCATTAAAAAAATGAATATTATGATTTTATCCCAGCTTTTTAATCATACATGTTCAGAGCACCGACAACAACACACTGAGAAATTAAAATATAGGTCATCTACTCAAATTAACTTTTTTGCTTAATTTATTTTAAAAAAATATTTTTTAAAATTTAGTTTAATAATACAGCTAAGCAAACCACACTAAGGAAAAAATAATATAATAAAAAACATTTTATATGAGCCAAAGTTAATCTGTCACTCTCATCATTGGTCCCACACTAAGAAAATAATGCAGATATTTAATTAATGGTTTGAATTTATAATTATCAAATAATTACTTGCCACGTATTCTAACACTAAAGATTAAACATTTGATCCATGTTAAAAAGAATATTAATTCAGACATTAATTGGATTATTTATATTGAAATGATTAAATAATTAAGTATTTTTTGCTCACTCTAACACTAATATCAAGCATTTGGTTGTAGGATATTAATTATAATTATTTTTAAAATCTAATCAAACTACTATTTGAGAATAAAAATTTGCCGACCACGATAATGTTGGTTGGAATAAGGTATTGATGTTTATATTCACTTAATTTTTTAAAAAGCGATATGTGATAGTTAAAATTTACTGATTTGATCAATTTATTTTTGTCATCGTGATTTTGGTTTGAACGCAGAACAAAATAAAGAATTTATATAAACAAAGATTTTTTACGGTGCAATAATTCTCGGTACTTAGCTTCTCGAAGTCGCTATTGTCATTACAACAGATTTGTTTTGTCTTTATTTATCTTATCTTATAAAAGTTGTTCTTGCTCGAATGAAAAATTGCGTAAATTATTTTCTATCGGTCATTATCGATTCTTGTCTATATTTGATTTGTTAATTGTTAATTAAAATTTATATAGTTTGTGAAATGGAAGGATTAGTATGATTTTGAAAGTTTAACGTTAAGAATAGTAAATATATAAGAAAATAAGTTGGGCAAATGATTGAGAAAATTATATTTATAGATACAAGTAAACTACAACTAAGTAGATAATGACATTTTACTTAACATTAGAAAATAACCACCTAATTGTTTTGTGTTCGTTGGTGGCTTTTGGGTACATATATTTTCACAAAAAAAGAAATATATGGTCCCTAGGCAATAGCCATATTTTTCAAAAAAATATTTGTTATATATATTGAGCATGTGTGAGATGTTTTGAAAAAAAAAAATAGTGTTATGTTGATTTAAAACGGATAATATTTTATCATGTTAAAAGTATTTTTATATTGTTTTAGTCTGACAATCGATGTTAGAGTCTTAGAGTTAATAAGTTATCAAAACGAGTATGAAGATGACAAAGTAACAGTATTCAACCTGACTTAACACTTCTATCCATTTACATATCGATTTGTTAATTTTACGAATTGAAGACATATACATATATACAGATAGAAGCCAATGAACTTTGATAACGATAAATATTGTTGAACTAGGTGACATACGATTAATTTCAAGTTAGTACATGAATGATCAATTTAGGGTATTTAATTAGTGCAAAGGAAGGGTTGGGGAAGGGTCGAGGAGATTGTGTAGTGTGTGTTAACAAAGTCACATATGAAAATAGAAAATTAAGAAAAGTTAATAAAGCATTGAATACTTTTAATGATGTGACATCTTAATATAAAACGAATGTCTTGAAGTAGGTAGTTCAAGCAAGCACGATAATCCTAAACTCTTCAAATAAGCGGCTTATGCTTCAGCTATCTGCTTGAAGCAGCTCAAGCAGGCACGACAACCTTAAACTCCTCAAATAAACGACATATATATGGAAGGGTTGGGGAAGGGTCGAGGAGATTGTGTAGTGTGTGTCAACAAAGTCACTTATGAAAATAGAAAATTAAGAAAAGTTAATAAAGCGTTGAATACTTTTAATGATGTGAAATCCTAATATAAAACGAATGTCCTGAAGCAAGCAGTTCAAGCAAGTACGATAATTTTAAACTCTTCAAATAAACGACTTATGCTTCAGCTGTCTGCTTGAAGCAGCTAAAGCAAGCAGCTCAAACAGGCACAACAATCCTAAGTTTCTCAAATAAGCTACTTATTATATGAGAAGAACCATATTCCAGTGACAATTACATTTACCATAAATATACTAAATCCTTTTTTGGGGTTTAAAAGTTTGTTCGAACAATTTTCTGGGAAAGTGCTTTGGAAACTGAAATTAGAAAAAGGTTAGGTGTACATAGTTGCAAACTTTTGTTCACTTCTCAAAAAATAATATTGTTTTTCCAGTTTTTCATTTGATGTTTCGATGCTCATATTTGAGCTCGATTATATTCGAATTCATGCTATATGGGCCTTATTTGGGAGGAAGTACTTTTTATCAAAAAAAATTTTATTCTTAGAATTCAAACTCAAAATTTTTAATTAAAGAATAAATAGTCTCATTCACTGTGTAATATGCTTTGAATTCGAAATTTCTCTTTAAAGAATAAATTCCCCATAAATTTTGGTGGTGAATTATGAGTCATTTTTAGCTGTCCATGCACACTAATGCATTATACTATACCACTACCAACAGACATACACCTATATTATATCTGTATTTTAAACTAAACAATTGACTATAAAATAACTTTAATATACAAATAATTTTCTTCAAATACCAATATGATTTTTCTTGGACGGCGAAATCTCTTTATTTTTTAATCAAAGTTCTCTCAAATTTAAATTTTCGAAATAAAAAAGACAACTTCATATTATCATATATTGCATTTTTTTTAATCTTTTAAATTTTCATTTGATTTTGATAATTATATTAGAGTCCTGATTAAATTTCAAATTCTGCAATGCAAAATTCATACAATAGTCTAGCCTGCTAATAATATTGTTCACTTTAGATCTAGGTCCGATCGAGATCCGCACAATTTGAAAATGTGTCGTTAATAGATAAGACTTGCTTGCTTATATATTCAATATTTCTTCTATTAAATGTTTTTGTCTACGTGAGATTTCTTATCTCAAAGAAGAATTGTTGTTACTATTCCTCAGAGGATAATGGTCTCAATAAGATTTTCTTCATGTTTAAATTTTAAACTCAAAATCTTTTATTAAAGTTGAAACAGTCTCACCATTATACTGCAATTCATCTTGATCATATGTTACACTTTTGATTATATACAGAATACGAATAAAGATGGAATCATAATAAAATATTATACATAGCTTTACGCAATATTTTTGCTAAAGATATGTTAGAAAGTCACCTTCAAAAGTATATAGTATATCTAATAACGTATGAATTTAAATTTAGTCGAAATTTAATATAAAAAAAATAAATCCTTGAAGGAACCTTCCTTTTCTCTTCTTCTCCGTATATATATATTTCCTCTTCACAGTCTTTTTTCTATTCACTTTTCAGCCAAAAAAGAAAAAATCTCTTTTCTTTCTGAAATTCAAAAAAATGGCTTCTTATTTCAGAATTTTTCTTTTCTTAGCTTTTTTTGCTGCTTCATCCATAGCTCAATCTCCAGCTCCGGCACCTAAAATTTCTCCGGCAGCAACCCCTACTCCGGCGCCGGCACCAGTACTATCCCCTCCGCCTCCAGCTCCAACTCCATCTCCAACTCCGGCACCATCTACACCTCCTACTACTTCCCCATCTCCATCTCCGTCTTCGTCCGCAACTTCCCCATCTCCATCACCGACCGACTCCGGCGCCGTTTCACCTCCGGCACCTACTCCAACCGGCTCGTCACCGGCGCAACAGCCTTCCGCCGACAACACACCGTCGTCGCCGAACGCCGGTAACAGAGCCGCCGCCATTGGTGGTGCTGCATTCGCTGGCGTGATCATTGCTGCTGCTTTGATGTAGAGGCGACACGTGTCCTAACACGTGTATTGTACTTTTGATGGACGGTTGAGATCTCTTTTGTAATACTTATCTCTTTATTTTGGTTAAATTACTTTTGTATTTTTGTCATTTATTTGTTTGGTAAATTGTGTTTCTTTTTTTTTTTGGTGGTTAATTATATTTTCATTTTAGAGTGAATCATTCATCATCTTATGTACATTCAAGTGAAATAAATTTGAGTTTATATTCTTTTTGTCATGAGTATTTTTAATCACTAATTAATTACTTTTTTAATTACATTAAAATCATAACATAAGGTTGAGTTAAACTTAGATCTTGGGGAGAAAAAAAAATGCAAACTTGAATTAAAATCATAATTTCTATTTTAAAAGTCAAATTATGTAAATTTTGATTAATATTTTAAATTGACTTTCAAAAAGTGCAATACGAGAAATGAAATGGAGGAAATAACTTAAGAAGTATGTGACTATTCTATCTTCCTAATATGGGTGCAGGTGGAGCTACATTCATCTAAGGGTGATCAGATAAATATTTTTTGTTATAAATATTTTTTAAACATATAGGTTGAATATAAATATTTTGATATATATCTATTGTATGTGACTATTTTATCCTCCTAATATGGGTGCAGGGACGGAGCTATATTCATCGGTGATCAGATGAACATTTTTTGTTGCAATTTTTTTTAAATATATAGATATTTTGATATATATCTATTGTTAAAAATTCTTGATACAAAAATCATCGATTCATATTTTAAAAATATGAACATCGTTGATAAAAATAATGGTTCTGTCACTATATGGGTGATATGAAAAATATATTTGTATATATACAAAATTTTTAAGTGAAAGCTATATTTAAATATTTTTATAAAAGAAAAAGATAAAATTAAGTATTAAATAAATTGAGACAGAAAAAATAAGTATAACATGAAGCGAGATTGTATTATGAGGTCAACACTCCTAAAATGATTTTGTTCGTTTGATATCAATACAAATTTAACTTAACTTAATATTAATATAATTTCAATGTAACTTGTATGAAATTCAATAATTGAATTAAGTAAGAGTAAAAGAAAAACTCCCTATGTCTCCAAAACAAAAAGAAATTATATCATATTTAGGTGATCTTATTTTTATAAATAGAAATATTTATAATTTAAGAATTAATTAAGGCAAATCGTAGACTTCGTTTTTTTTTTTTTAAAGTCAAGATTGTTAACAATCCTTGCACATGAAACGCCGTTGATTGCTAATAAAATATATTTAAAGGTTTTTCTTTGTTAGCAAATAAATTAATGCAAATTGGTGTTTTTAGTGGACTGGCATTTTCAAAAAGAAAATATAAAAAATAATTATGAATCTCAAAAGTCGTACATTTTTATCAAGTAAACTTTAGTAAATTATGAAGAAAAGAAAAGAGTACTCGTCTTGCTTCGTTGTTAATATATTCAATTTAAATTAATTCTCAAAAAATTAATTTGTGTTTAATCTTATTTTTATTATACAAAAGAAAAAAAAAGTCTTTTAGATAGAATTCCAAATTTGTGAAACAATATTAATATGAAACATTATATGGAGCAAGTAAAGTGACTTTTGTAACTTAAAATAACTTTTAAGAATGCAAATTATTTGCTCAACCAGTGCAAGACCCAAAACGAGGATATGACCTTAGATAGAAAAGAGTGAAGATCACGTATTTTAAAAGGTTAATAGCCTAGTAGAGATAGGATAATATTTGGCCTTGTGAGATAGTATGTTAGTATGATTGGTTGCTTTTTTATATCTTGTGTTGTTGGTTACTTTTACTGTATTTATACATTATCATTGGCTTTCCACATATCTAGTATCTTCTGCTTTTGGGGCTTGATATTTTTGAGACAGGGTCTTTCAAAATTAGCCGTTCTATCTCTATGAGGTAGTGGTAAAATTTGCATACATTTTATCCTCTCTAAATTTCACTTACCGAATTTCACTGGGTATGTTATTATTTTTGTATCTATTTATTAATTAGAATTTTTATCTTTTTTCATTAACTACTATAAAAATTTATAAATTTTAATTTCTGAATCCGATTTATTGAAAGAAAGAAGATTGAATCAATTTGTGGAAAATAGCAAAAATTCCACAAGAATAACAATCTTTTCATACTCCAAACACAATATAATGCATGCATGTGAAAATTGCCACCTAAGGAACCAAAAGACCATCTTTTTAAACTGTTGAAAAAATTACAAATTTATAATAGTTAATATTTAATTTTTATGTATATAATTTTTTCATAAAGGGTGTGCATTGAATTATCCTTCGCCTAAGATACCACGCTTTTAAGTGATAGTGGTTGCAAATATTCTTTCAAACGAGGTTATATCCATAATAACAACAAACATATTCAATGTAATCTTGTATGCGAGGTTTGAAAAGATTAGGAACCATACACTATACTAATTTACTTTTACATCTGTGGAGATAGAAAAAGCTAAGTAAGTTGTTTTCGACATACATCCAATTTAAAAGAGAAAGTAAAATCAAAGCAAAATGTGTGACAATAAAATAGCAAGATAAAATAGAACAATTGGTGACTTATATATGTATTATACTTGATTAGCACAATTATACATGTAATATAGATGTATTATAGTAAGTATCAAAGTAATTTTGCATGCAATATAGAAGGATTGTAAGTGTTTTAAAATGTATTAGACTTATTTTGATTTTAAATCTGCATTATGTATTAAAAGTAAATTATATATGCAGTATAAATATGCTAAAATTATATAGCTATAAATAATAAAAAATTTCTAAATATAGTATATTTAGATAAGTTTCCTAAGTTTTTAAGCTATAGGCCTATTTATGCCCTATGTCATTATATTTGGAAAGCCCAATTGAAAAGAAGGATTGGGCCGATTGAGTAACATCCATGCTATAACATTTTTAAATCTATAACTTCATATATATGGAATTAAAAGTCATATATAACATAAGTTCAATTATTTTTGCATGAAGTTCTGGCAAAGATGGTTGGATTTCAGTTAATTTTAGGGGTGTGCAAAAATCAAATTGATCAATAAATCAAATCAATAAAAATATTATTAGTTTATTATTATTGGGTTATTAGGTTATCGGGTTTCTAATGGTTTTGAAAAAAAAAAGATTATTGGGTTATCGATTCGATATCGATTTTTTACTATTGGGTTATTGGATAAACCGATAACCCAATAAGATTATAATAATTACTATTTTACCCCTTCGTAAATATTAAATATTAATACTTTAATGGTAATAGGACAATGTAGCAATACGTTACATAGTTTAATCTTTATAGTACTTAATTGATCAGTTATCCACTTTAGTATTTTAGTTTGTAATTAACTAATTATAGTTTTTGCAAGTTTGTAAACATAGCTTTCGTACTCTATCTACTTTTTATTAATGTAAATTCTCATTATTATTCTTATCGGGTAAATAGAAAATCGAACCGTTAAGGACTTAAAATCGATAAACCAATAAAAAATATTTTATTGATTTCTTATTGGTTTAGTATATTTAAAAATCGAAAATTGATAAATCGAACCGATAATGTACAAAACCGAACCGAATCGACGAATGCACACCCCTAGTTAATTTTGCTTGCCTTGAGTCAATGGACATATAACTAAAGTTTAAGCAAGAAATCAAATAAAAATGATTGAATTTTAGTCATACATGTTGAACTTCACCCATATATGATTAGAGTTCAAGCAACATTATTGGAGTGGGGCAAAAAAGGATTAAAATTTAACCGTACGTAGCTGAAATTCAGACAAAAATGACTGAACTTCATTCATATATGAGGAAGTTCAATCACTTGAACTTCAACCATATATAATTGAAATTCAAGCAAAAATATTGGAGTGAGACGTATGTACATGGCTGAAATTTTAAGTATATGTACATGAACTTCAGTCATATGAAACTTCAAGTCAAAAAAATGAAATTAGACTTTGTTAAGACTAATTTCTAACTATATATTTAAAGTTTTTTTTTTTTTTTTTTTGTATACATGTCAAAAAAAATAAATTAAAATATAGACACAAATTGAATAGATATGCACTTTGCTCAACAATACATGTCTATGGGCCACAATTGAACAGCCCAATTGAGACTCAACTAGTATTGGATCACATCTCCTTCTGCCCTTAAATTGATGATACTATGTTCTTTGAAGAATCTGATAGTATTTTAATCATATGTCGCGATTGTTATCATAGGCATCGGGATTGTATTTATCCTTACTTAGCTTTATTGTGCAACAACAACGTACTCAATATAGTCCCCCAAAATAAAGACTAACGACCTGTTTATATGAATATGTATATCACTTTCATCGGATATGTATCCAATGTATTAGTATATAAATCCAAGAAACAGAAATAGTAGAATTATTAATTTAAATTCATAAATTTTCAATTTTATATTTGTTTCTGACTTTTCGATCGTATCAAACTTATGTATATCGAGTCAATTCTTTATACATTCATGGCCAAACATTTACATCTATCCCCAGAACCTCTCGGACAACATGCATACTTCAGTTATCTGGTTAAGCAGACAAGTCAATCGGCAGTACCTGCATAAAGCAGGGAGTTGAAGCAGTCATGTCAATCATAAGATGCCTGCTTATCCACACTTATATAATAGTAATAGAAATAAAAAAAAAATACATTTCTCTTCAACAATAATATATATTACTAAGTTTTTATCATACATTACATTTTTCTCTTGACAAATACTTGTAGACAGAGATTTCTTTTGACCAAGAAAGATGTCATGTTCATTCAAATTAATTTAATTTGGACAACACATGACTATTCAACAATAATTCAAGCCCACAAAAATCACTTCAGTTTCTTGATTTTTCTAAACATGTTAAAAAGGTGATTTGTCAACCCCCCTCCACGCCACCCCACCAACCCAATTAACCTTATGCAGAAAATCCATGACCTTAATTAACCTAATAAAGTGAAAAAGTCCAACAAAATAAAAACAAACGATTCTTCGCTACATAAATATTTAAAAATAATTTTGTGACACATAAAATAAAATAAAGAAAATAATATATATTACCACTAAAAAAAATTTATTGCCCATAAATATCTTTTTTGTTATAATATTATTATACTTATTAATTTAACCACTAAAAAAGTTTAAATTCTAAATTTACTTCACGGTGTATCTTATTTGGCTTGTGAAAAAAATATTAAATGAAGACATCATTGCTTACCTACTTAGTTACGTACGTGAGTCTAATAAATTCTTGGCCCCAAAGAATTAAATTCATAGGTACATTTCAACAAAAATATTTTGGGTTCTCTCATATTTATTGACTCAACTACTAATTATACAATTATATTATTTATTAAAAATTAAATGCATTGGTACATTTCATCAGTTCAATGGGGTCGATTTCATACTAGGTAAAACTTAATTGATTAGTCAAATTGTTGGCTATTTTTCTCTATCATAAAATACCTCATATTTTAGCATACATTCTTTAAAGAAAAAAGAATTAATAATATTCTTAAATCTGACATGAATTATTAATTTTATTTTTAAACTATTAACAGTGTAAAAAAACTCTTTTACTTAACTAACTGAGCTTAAATATACACTTAATCTTACAACATGAGTGAAATACACCCCTAAATTCTTACTAAGTTAAGGACTGTGTTTTTAATACTTACGATAGATTGAGGGTTTATTTTAATTTAGCTAGTCTATTATATGGGTGGACATGTGTAGAGAAGGAGTACCGATGCTCCTGTTAGGAGGTGCAAGAGGTTGGTTTTAGGAGCTACACGGAGGGGTAGAGGTAAACCAAAGAAGTACTGGGGGAGGTGATCAGATATGATATGGCGGACTTGATCTCACTGAGGACATAACCCTAGATAGAAAGAAGTGGAGGTCGCGACTTTTTTTACTTTTTGTCATATCTAGTTTATTCTACTTATGAGTTTTTGAGACGAGGGTTTCCAGGAAATAACCTTTCTACTTCTATGAGATAGTGGTAAGGTCTACGTACATTCTACCCTCCCCAAACTTCACTCCACTGGATATGTTGTTGTTGTTGTAGTAGTCTATTATATGAATATTTTTAAGACTGTAAATAGTTTGAGGATAAAATTAATAATTTCTATCAAATTCAAGGTTGTTTTCAATACTTCCATCTTTTTCAAAAGACTTTGATTGAGTAAGAAGAAAATATGTATATGTTATATATATTATTTATATTTTATAGACCTAGGACAGAGTCTATATATAGAGCACAGGATGTCAATAGTTTTTTTTAAAGATACATAGGGCAAAAGATTTTTAGGATTGTACCCCGTAACTTCCTATGGTGTGATTAGTGTATTTTTTTTCTTCAATATTTTGATATATTTTATTTGAGCTAAAATTTATCGAAATTCTTTTTTTAACTTTATAAGGTAGGATCAAGGTTGTGTACACACCATCTTCCTCAAACCTCAATTATAGAATTATACTGAATATGTTATTGCTACTATCTTCTCGATAGTCAATTCGACTTCTAGTTTTTAAGGCTAAGTTGATGAAATAGATTAATTTAATATTTTAAAAGTAAAATTTAAATACAAAAAGTACTATAAATATAATTTTTTATATTAATATGATATATATTTTAAAATATTAAATAAAAGTTATATAATGTAACTTGCAAAAAGCTATAATAACATATATTGTTGGAGTGGCTAGTGAGAGAGTATAATTTTTGAAAATAAGAATAGCAAATGAGGCTAAGAAATGTTGGGCAATAGAAAAAAAAATGCTACTAAATGATTGCACCAAGAAAAAGAGAGGCTAATTAATAAATAATTGGACCAAAAAGAGAGGTTAATAAATAATTGGAATAAAGAAAAATAAAAGAGAGGCTACTAAATAATAGGATACAAAAAAGAGAGGGACTAATGCATATTACAATTTACATATATTTAATATTGAAAAAAAAAGTTATTGTTGAAATAATTTGGTCAACTCTCTTGGGACACAAGGAAATTGACCCATCCATCTTCAAGTGCTCTTAAGTTTAATTTTATTTTATGTCACATAAAAGGTGATTCCTAATAACTCTTTTACATGGCATTTTTAATGATTAAAAAAAAAATGTAAGAGCCTATTATAATAATACTCTATTAAACTATATATATATTAAAAGTGTATAAAAAATTAAATTCCACGTGACAAGTCATGTGAGATACACTCAAATGATTATATCATGTCATGTAAAAATATAGCATGCTACGTGTAAGATACATGTATTTATTTGTTCAACTTTATGCAAATTTAAATATTTTGTAGCGTTCACCCATAATTTGGAGACGTATATCTATTTGTTTAACTTTATACAACTTTAAATTTTTCACTGCGCTCACCCATAAGTTAGAGGAAGTAAATATCAGCTAATGTCAAGTTTAAATGATACGTTAATATATTACGCCTAAAAAATAAATAAAACTCAAATATGCATGCACATAATACATTCATACATATGTAAAAATAAATAATATTAAAATAACAATCATAAAACAATAACATTAAATTTTACAACAAACATTTAACTTATAAAAACTAATGAACTTAAACTAAATCTATTAGAACAAAAGTTACAAAATAAAATATTTTATCTATAATATGGATGTAGGATTAAAAAAGTCAAAATAAAATAGACTGTGCATATTTCAATAAAATTTTTAAAAATATATTTTTAAAATAAAGTTCGAGGATTTTTACTCAAATAACACGTAAGTGCTTACATCAATTGCAAAATAACAAGCAAGTGTCCTGTATTTTGACGATGGGGACCTTACAATATTATTACAATCCAAAAAATATATTTGGTCCATTTATATATCAACTCAAAGCTATATTAAGAAGAAAAATGTTTTTCAGTCGATATGATTAATTATATCAAACTTATATGATAGGTCCATTTTAAATGGCAATATTATTTTTTGTCTTCATTTTGGACCAAAGAGATAGCTATTATCCCTGCAAAATTTTCTTTCAAATTTTCAGAAAAGCTGACGTTTCTCTAAACAATTTAGTTTGGCCTCATACCTTGTATGGATGAGAATTTATGATAATGTTGTATTTAATGGTGAAGTTGGAATTTTTAGGAGAGGGTTTTAAAATATATAAAAATAAATATACGAAAACGTCAAAGTTAAGAAGGTTCAATATTTATTACAATAACAATAACATGCCCAGTGGGATCCCATAAGTGGATCTGGGGAGGGTAGAGTGTACGCAGATTTTACCACTACCTCATAAAAGTAGAGAGGTTGTTTCCTAAGAACCCTCATCTCAAAAATCCATAAGCAGAATAAACTAGATACGACAAACAGTAAAAAAAGAAATGATGTCTACCAATTAGCCTACTACTCTAATTCGTAAAGATTCAATATTTATTATATAAAAATAAAAAAATAATTTTAATCGTATATAAATAATATAATTTTTATTAAAAAAAATTCGAATGAACCTTTTGATTTTGTATGCAAGATTTTGATGAAACTCAACTTGCATTGAATGGTCGCTCTTTGGTTCTATATTCAAAATTAGCCGTTGTCATAAAGTTGCACACTCGACAAGTAAAATATCATGCTTAAATTAAGGATGAAATTAGAATTTAAAACATATGAGTTAGAGATTCTAGTCCGTTTAAGTTATCAAATTTTAAATTAATATCGTATTCATATTTAATGAATTTTTTAAACAAAAATAATAATAGTTAGACCAAATTAATGAATTCGACCAAACCTCCATTAGGAGTGGATGTCATATCACCAAAAATTGAATTACTGAACTAAATCAGAATTTACTATGCCGAAGTTTAGTTACCGTACTAGACCAAACTTTGAATATATCGACTAAATATCGAACGACTAATGTATTATTAATGAATTATTTATCATATATAGATAATATTAACGAGTGATTTGAATATATACCTTGATTGACTTATGCCGATAAATTTATAAATATTAACGCTTAAGAGTGGAGATCTAATACACGATTTCTCTAAAAATGAATATATCAAATGTTAAACAAATTATGAGCTCATCTTTAAAAATAATTTTTTCTTCTGTTCATAATTCTTGAAATATACTAAAACACAATTTATCGAACTGAATTTTCAAAATTTAATATTTAATATCTTTATTTTTTAATCAATTACCAAATTATTGCTGGTATAATATACCACCAATACAATAATATATAATTGAAAATAAAATGACAAAATTGAATAAAAATTCATTCAGGCTGAGGGGTAGATGTCACTGTGGCATATGATCCAGCAGTAATACACTTGACTTGTCCACTACAGGATACAACAACCCAACAATGTTGTATGACTCAAACAACTCCGAAGTAGTTAAAGAGTCCAAAGCTCCATTAAAGAAAAACACATTCTTTCAACATATAATTATTCTCATTTGTATAATGAATATAATTGAAAAGTTAGAATATTATTTTTATCTCAACTCTCACTTTCACTAACCTCAATATAAACATAATATAATACTTCTCACTTTTCTTCCTTCTGTATTTTCTTGTCTCTTTTTTCACCTCACAAATCAAAGTAAGGCCGCTACTATTTATAGTGAGTCATTCTTCTTTGTCATAAATGGGAAGATAATGGATAGTAAATTAATAGTCCAAAGGTCTCTTACAAGAATAAAGAGGTAGAGTAATGAGAGAATAATGTGTTAAGAGGTTACCAGAGTTATATAGAAAATTATTATCACATTTTACCACAACTTAATATGAGAAATAATATGACACTTCAATGTATAGTAAACATTTGCGATTCACACACACGACAATTCATTACTCTAACAATTATTAAAATCAAACTTTGAAATATCGAATCGAATATTGAAGAAGCACCTTTACCCATAACTTATAAATTCTAGTTCATAGGCTAGTCACTACTTTGTCTTAATATTTCTACTATTTTGAGGTAGATATCTTTTTGGTCTTCTTTGGTGTCTTGTTTTTCTAAATTCTGGTAAAAAATACGTGGATAGAAAGAAACATCATCTTGTGAACTCACAACATACACACAAAAATAGATAAATAAATAAATATACAAATAAATAAATAAAAAGGGCTGAACCGTCATATGCCACTTGTTAAAATTGATGTACTATCCTCCAAGAATATGTGGACAACTTGCCTTCTTTATCTCAATCATGAACTCTTTATACTTACGTACAACTTCTGTTGATAAAAATATAGACGGATTTAAAATTTAAATTAAAGTTGATATCAATAGTTGAGATATAATTTTCTAGAACAAATATATATTTGTGCAATTTAAGTAAGTTATCTCAAAAAATATATTAAGCGAATCATGCTAAAAATAATGAAGAAGATTACAACAATATAATGATAAGATAAATGAAGCAAAAGAAATTAACATGCAATACTAAAAATCGAAGAATAAGATAAAAGAACAGTAATAATAACAAATACTGTAAAGAAAACTTGACAACTTTTGACTAACTTTTTACCTTTATTTTTGGTATCTAAAATTTTTTACCAACCCCTTAAAAGGCAAAAAGTGAAAAGGAAACTTGATAAACTTTTGACCTTTATTCTAATTTTTAATATTTGTATCTTTTTATTTTTGATCATATTCTCAGTTAAAGTAATTTTTTTTACTAACCCCTTAAAAGATAAAGTAAAAAAGGAAATTTAATAATTCTTGACATCCTGATCTTTTGTAAGATTTGCATATATTTTATCCTTTTCAAATCTCACCATAAAATTTTCTACCAACCAACCTGCCCCTTAATAGACAAAAAGTGAAAGAAAAAGGACCAAATGATTGCTCCAAGAATAGGAAATTAAGAAGAAAATTCCAATTTTGATACTTTATTACTATATAATTAAGTAGTTTTTCTTTTGAGCTCTTCTTGTAGACTATATATATATATATATCATTTATCTACACTAGTGAATTCTCTTGCAATCATTTCCTCCTCCATATCCTCTCTTTCTCTCTCTTCTTTTGCCTAATAAAGAGAGAGAAAGCCTATAGGTATAAAAGGAAAGATGTCAAGCAATGGGAAATTAATGGAGGAAAATAAAGTGCCCTTATTAGATTATGCTTCAACAAATGATTATTTAGAACAAAATGACCAAAGTTTTGGAAAAAGATTTTGGATTGAATCAAAGAAGCTATGGCATATAGTTGGGCCAGCCATCTTTAGTAGAATAGTCTCTTATTCTATGTTTGTCATCACTCAAGCTTTTGCTGGTCATCTTGGTGATCTTGAACTTGCTGCTATGTCCATTGCTAGTAATGTTGTTCTTGGCTTCGATTTCGGACTCTTGGTACGTAGATTTCCCTTTTTTATAACCTGCTTTTACTGATTACAGATTCTTTATTCATACATCGGCTCTCTGGCAAGTCTGATTAGCCCTGGCTTTCTTTATGTCTCGGGTTAGAACAAATTACTATAATGCGCTCAATCGATCAATCTATCGACCAGTTTCAATTCTGTAGTTTGAAGTAATGATGTATGTATGTGCATATGGATTTTCTTTGAAAATTTTCAAAAAGTATCAATTTCTTGAGGTTTGGACGCAACCTAAGAAAGATTATTGGTCCACTTACATCAAGGAAATTCCAATATTATTCTTTTATGTATGGCATAAAAACAATTGTTTTACAATATAATTTTTCAACGAAAAATCTTTCAATAATTGTAGTACTAATTACTAGAGATTCAATTGAACTTTTTTCATTACACTTGACTCTCACTATTAAAAAATTATTATTATTCCAGTAAAAAATATTTAGTGGCTATTTTCGCAGTTGAATCAATAAGAAAAAAAGAAGAAGAAATGATAGTGTTTTCACCCATAAAAATTAGGAAGTTTCCTAATATTTCAGCACAAATTTGTTTCCCATCATATGTTTTCCTAGCCTTGAGTTGATTTGATGAGAAATCAATGAAAAAAAAATCATGTTCTGTAACATAAATTTTTCGTTAACCAACCGTGAAAAAAGCCTTTATTTCTAGTAGTGTCTGCCCTTAGTTGGCCCTAATATGTTAAGGATATAAGAATCGTCCTTACGAGGGGATTCAATTGAACTCCTTTCATAATTACAAGGGACTCTATCTGTGACCAACCCTACCTTAGAATTGAAGTACAGTTACTATTTTTCGTCGTTACACAAAAATTGTACTAACTTGTTATAATGAAATTCAAAAATATTGTTGCAGCTAGGTATGGCAAGTGCATTGGAAACACTATGTGGACAAGCATATGGTGCCAAGAAATACTACATGTTAGGGGTATATTTGCAACGTTCATGGATAGTGCTTTTCTTATGTTGCATAATAATGTTGCCAATGTTTTTCTTTGCAACACCAATCTTGAAATTATTAGGCCAACCAAATGATGTGTCTGAGCTCTCTGGAGTTGTTGTTTTAGCCTTTATCCCAGTCCACTTTTGCTTTGGATTACAATTTCCAATTCAAAGGTTCTTGCAAAGCCAATTGAAGAACAATGTGATTGCTTGGGCTAATTTTGTGGCTTTCATTGTCCATATGTTGATAAGTTGGCTAGTTGTGTACAAGTTTCAATTGGGAATTATTGGGACAACACTTACTTTGAACTTCTCTTGGTGGTTGGTGTTTTTGATGTTATTTGGTTATACTACTTGTGGTGGATGTCCACTTTCTTGGAAGGGGTTTAGTATGGAGGCTTTTTCTGGACTTTGGGACTTCTTCAAGCTTTCTGCTTCTTCTGGGGTTATGTTATGGTAACAATTTCTAACTTCGTGGCTATCATGAAATTTCACTTCTGAAATTTGAAACTCTATGATAGTGGCTATTTTTTAAAGATAGAGCTGAATAATCAATGCGACGGTGACTATGTTTTAAAGACAGAGTCAAACAGTGACTATGTTTTAAAGACAGAGTCAAATAGTCATTGTCACGGACACATGTGAACTCTGGGACTTATCGTGAAATTTCACTTTTAAAAAGTTTGAAACTCTACGATACTGACAGTTTATTAGAGATAAATAAATTTTTATTTGAAACGCAGTGATTCAATTAATTCAGATTTCGATTGCATAAAGTTGATTATGATTAATTTTTTTTTTCATTTTTGGTGCAAATGAAACAGCTTGGAGAATTGGTACTACAGGGTGCTAATTGTGATGACTGGTAATTTGGAGAATGCTAAAATTGCTTTGGATGCTTTATCTATCTGGTAACTAATCTAATTTTTTTTAATTAATCATACTTTTTTTTTCTTAAAAAAAGTAGATAAGTGGACCAATAAATTATGGCACTAATGATAATGATAATTGTATTAATTAACGAAAATAGAAATTTCGTTCAGAATATTAAAAAAAAAAATTTGATTGATTACCGTCATCATACAGAATTATGTCACTTACTTTTTACTGTTCATGACAACACAAATAAATTTAAATTAACAAGTAAAATGTACCTAAAAGAGTAATTAACTTTATTTAATTTCGTCATTATCATTGTATTTAATATTCTTGAACATTAACATGACAAGTCTCATAATTCTATCCAAGTCAAATTTAATGGCTAACTATTTTCAACTTGTCACATTTTTAACCCCCAAAAAACATTCTTTTTTGTCAGATTAGAACACTTATAATTTATTATAAAAAGAAAAAAACGGCTGAGCGTTCGTTTGAATTAGCTGAAAAAAGTAGCTTTTAAAAAGTTTTTTAAAAGCATTGTTTTAAAGTGCTGAAACTTATTTTAAAAATAGACAGTTACGTGTTTGGATAGAAATGCTTGGAAAAAAGTTATTAATGTGTTTGATATCGAAATGTTGTTAAGCACTTTTTAAATCAAAATATCTGAAATACCTTACATATTACAAAATGTTAATTATTACTCTAATTTTTTTTTCTAAATTAGAATTAATTTATTTTAATTCATATTCAATATAAATTGATTATATAAGTTAATTTATATGTCTAAGTTATTTTGAATATTTAAAATATATAATTTTAATAAAATACATGACATATTTAAGTTTTTTTTAATTATATTTGTAATAAGTAATGACTATATTTCTTTTTTATTATAAATAATTTATAAAAAAATAAAATAAGGAGAAAATAATTTAGAAGGAAACAAAAGAAAGAAAGAGCAAGAAAAAGAAGAAGAAATGGAAGAAAAGAAAAAACACGAAGATGGAAAAAAAGGAAGAAAAAAAGAGCAAGAAAAAAAAAAGAAATAGCCAAATTTAAAAAAATGAAAGAAAAAAATTTTTAAAAAAAGGAGAAGCAAAATAATATAGAAAATATAAGCATACATTAGGGATAAAAAAGTATATTTGTTGGTCAAACATAAATAACTTTTAAGTTAAAAAGAAAAAAATTGAGAGAGATCAACTTTTAACTTTTAACTTATTTTAAGCTAGTTTAAAATTTGTCAAACATTTTCAAGCAAAAAAATTTAAAAATAGATTTGATCAACTTTTAAGCTAATCCAAACATCCTCTAATTTTATTTTTTTAACAGTTGTTTTGTTTTATATATGTGTGTCATTTGTCTTTTCTTTTCTTTTTTTAATTTTATTTTTAATTCTTGCAGTATGAATATTAATGGCTGGGAATTGATGATTCCTTTTGGGTTCTTTGCTGGAGTTGGGTATGTTTATTTTATTTTATTTTTAATTTAAATAATTTAATATTTTTAATTTTAATATATATGAAAATTATGTGGTTGGTATTAGTTACGTGTTACATTCGATAGGAAAAATAGGATAAGAACTTTGTAGCTACCATGACTATAAATTTATAACAAGTTTAGAATTAATAAATTCTATTTAGAATTAATGAAATTGCCTAAAAATATCCTTCACTAATAATTTGATCAAGAAATGGTTATATTGCTATTATTACTTGATTTATAAATATATTTTTCATCTTTTAATAATAATGATATTTTCTTCTTTTTATGTTCGATTATATAATTTTTCATTTTGATCTTTTCTCCATCGAGATAGAATGAGGATTTGATTACAAATTCAATAGCTTTGATCTAAAATTTATATTCATATTAAAAGATACATAGCATATGTTATAACTCAATAACTTTATAGGACTATAACACTGTAAAAGAAACAGAAATTAACCACAGAATAATTCTAGCAAAACAATAAAATTCATCATTAAATTCAATTTAGTGACGAATTATCCAAAGATTTTGTTAGCTAAGAGTAATTTAACAACAAAATCTGTAGCTAATTTCAGTTTCTTTTTTAATGGATTTTCGAACTCACAATCATCGTTGAATTTATTATTATTTGACATTTAATGCATAATTTTTGTAACAACTTCACATTTCGATAAAACACAAGATAGATGTTGGTCATATAAGTAATCAAGTCTTACCTACTAATGACGTGTTTTAAAGTTGTGAGGGGCTACACCCAAAGCGAACAATATCACTATCGGACTAAATTATTATAATTTTTTCTCTCAGATATATTTTTTAATTTCATGTAATAAATATTGAACTCAGTTGAATCGCAGAGTAAGGGTAGCAAATGAATTGGGAGCTGGAAATGGAAGAGGGGCAAAATTTGCATCAGCAGTAGCAGTGATACAATCAATAGTGATTGGATTATTTTTCTGGATTTTGATCATACTTTTCCACAATGAACTTGCCCTAATTTTTTCAACAAGCAAAGTTGTTCTTGAAGCTGTTCATAAATTAGCTATTCTATTAGCTTTCACCATTCTCCTCAACAGTGTTCAGCCCATTCTATCAGGTAAATTCATAAAAATTTAATAACTACTATTTTTTGTTCGTTTTTGGGTTTTGAGACGAGGGTTCCCAGGAAACAGTCTCTCTACTTCTATGAGGTAGTGGTAAGGTCTGTGTACATTCTACCCCACTTGTGGGATTTCACTAGATATGTTGTTGTTATATTTTTTGTTCATTTTAAAGTTAGGTTAGTAAAATGTGTGATTAGAGATGGATTCAGGATTATGTTATGATAGTTCGATTGGAATGTATGAGTAACATCATTCAATCTCAGTGATTCTAGATTCTGAATCTATGTTTGTTGTGTAACATTTATAGTTAAAGGTAGATTTAGGACAATATTATACAAGGTCGATTGAAAGACATGAGTAACATCATTCGATCTCACTGACTCTAAATTCTAGATTTATCCACGTTAGTTGTGTAACATATATAGTTAAAAAAAGGTAGATTTAGGACTGTCATACAAGTTTGATTGAAATACATGAGTAACATCATTTAATTTCACTGGCTCTAAAATCTGAATTTATCTATGTTTGTTGTGTAACATATTTTAGTTAAATTTATTTAAGACTTTTTTTTAATTTATTTAAATTAATATTTGGATATTTACAGGGGTTGCTGTTGGATCTGGATGGCAATCATATGTTGCATACATAAATTTGGGCTGCTATTATTTACTTGGAATCCCTATGGGCTTTCTTATGGGCTGGGGTTTCCACTATGGTGTCATGGTATGTTCCTCTTATTTATCTGAGTCGAACATATATCGAAAACAGTTATTTTATTATCGTAAGATAGGAATAGAATGTATATATATTCTATCATGTGAAATTATATTGAATTTATAATTACTGTCATCGTTATACAAATTCTTTCAATTTTTTTGTGCTGCATAAATTGATAACATAGAATTAAAGTTTTTGGAAGTGAAAATTTCTAATTTGAATTTTTTTTTAATGGTAAATCTTAACTAGAAATTAAATGTGAATTAAGCTAATGGAAATGCTTTACTTTATAGGGAATATGGGGTGGAATGATCTTTGGTGGAACTGCAGTTCAGACTTTGATATTGGCTATAATCACAATTAGATGTGATTGGGATAAAGAGGTAACATTTTTTTTCTTCTTTTATTTTGTTTCTCATCGGTGTTTAATATTTGTTTTGGATGTCTATTCGCGTAGTAAATTTTCACTTTGGGGTCGAAATAAAACATTGTCGATAACCTTTTCAGTGTTTATCCACATAAGCATATGATGTTTTAAATGTGAATACAGAACAAATAATATTATTAGCTTATTTTTCATGTTACAAAACCTTGCATTATTTTTTAGACAGTTACGCATAGTTATTTTTTAAGTGATCTGACTACGAAAAATCTTTCTTCCAAATGCAGGCAGAGAAGGCTTCTATGCATGTAAAAAAATGGGACGATGTTGGTCATTTGACTTCATAGAAATAACGATGAATTTTACCAAGTATTTATGATGATGAAGAAAAAAAATAACAATATTATGGGATATTTCATATCGAATTTTGTGCACTGATTTAATTTTCAGTCTAATTAAGCTAGTTATAATTTTTATTTCGTACACAAAAGTTTGTATTTAATGAAGTTGATTAAAAGTATTTTTGTATCTTGGAATGTAAACATATAAAATTGATGATTTTCAGTCTATGAAATAGTTGAAAATTTTCATAGGAATACGTATTATGAGTTTCCTGAATTAGATTCCGATAAATTCGAATATGCGCCGCGTAAAGTCAGTGTTTTTTTATTAATTTTTTTTTTTATATTTAGGATTCGAATTCGAGACCTATAATTAAGGAAAAAACAGTTGCATCTACTGTATTATATCCTTTGATGGGTCGTGATTCATAAGTTATCGAAACGTTTGATTAAAAAAGTTTATATTATATAATAATTTCCTTCAATATAGTACGTCACATTTCATATGTAAAGAAAAATGATCAAATACAAAAAGTGGTCATCTTTGACAACTTCTCAAATTTGGACCTAGTAAACTTGAATGTACCAATTTTCATTTTTTTAAAAAAATTACTTGGACGGGTAGTTTTAAAGAATAATTACTAATTTTAGTGATTTTTTTATTAATAGTATCATTTATACTAATATATAGTAATATTATGATAAATTTATACTTATATTAAAAATGAATTATATATATAATATAAATATATTATAAGTATTTAAAAATATAATA
This sequence comes from Solanum virginianum, assembly GCA_000787875.1. Lineage (NCBI taxonomy): Eukaryota > Viridiplantae > Streptophyta > Magnoliopsida > Solanales > Solanaceae > Solanum > Solanum virginianum. Next base: position 25,570 of record DF358224.1, read on the forward strand.
TGCTTGTCTTGTAAGAAATCGACGTAATGTATATTAAAGTATGTGATAAATATATTTTTCATTAAGAAACCTTGTATTATACTCATATATATGTTTTATAAATGATTCTCGAAATATGTATTAAACACGTATTATAAATATTTAATAAAAAAATTTATTATTACTATACATAGTAAATATTTAATATGATATACCGACGTAAGTTTTCTTTTTCATGATATTTATTGGTAAATGTCAAAAAAAAATATTAATTCTTGTTTGGCAACTTCATAAATCAAGATTAACTTGTTCAAATCAATATTTTTTTTACTTTTTGTGCAAATTCAACATTTTTTAAAATTTGGTCAAGAATAATACCAAGTCATTTCAAATACCAGACAATTGTTTTTTTCTTTTTGAAAAAAAAAAAAGAGAAACTGAAAATTTCCTTTTTGACTTTTGAGGTACAATACACTGTACATCTCCAATAATGACATTTAACATAGAACATAAATAAATTATGTTTTTCTTTAATTCCTTAAATAGTTAGTTGGTTTTCCTTTTTTTATTTATTTAATTCCTTAAATTAAATAGATTTATTTGTTTGCAATTAAAAAAATATAGTTGAGCACTGACATCAGTTATTTGAAGAATAAACTGTAGTTGTACTGGGAATCTTAGAGACATCAAGTTGTGTAGAGGAGCATTATTTAATTATATATTTCTGAAAATTATAGTATAAAAGTCAGCTTACCTGCATATCGATAAATTTTATGGAATATATGTCATCTCTCAACGATAATAGTTACTAACTTTGCCCTTGAAGATTAGAATAGATGGAAAGAAATCACCTTCCGTCAACAATAGGTGCTAAATTAACTCTATTTATTGAAATTGAAATAGATATTGAGGAATCACCTAGTTATTATATTTATTGCGGTCAGTCTCGCTACCTCTTTAGTTCTATGAATTTGAATATGGGACACCAATAGTGAAGGCCATGCTGGCCTCGGATGATTGCTTCTATCGACTGTCTTTCTCTTTGTTGACCGGGGGGAAGCCTCTCAGTGGAAGTGTTAATTCTACCGGTGCCCTAAAGAACTGTACTCTTAGCCGCTTGTGCCTAACCCTAGACTCACTCGCCCGTTCAAACTCTTCTGTCCATCCCATCTAAAACCCTTGAATCAGTGTTCTCTGCTAAAATTTAAATTTAATTATTTTATTATTTTTATCACCACTTATATTTCTTTTTTCTTTTTTTGGGTAAGCATCTAATATTTAATTTGCTTTTGACAATACAATTTGATTAAATCATACACAAGTTGATGATGTGCTTTATATTTTAATATGTTTTGCAATTTGTTTTGAGCAATTGGACCATATTAATAGTACACTAGGTTTAATTTTTTTTTAAAAAAAATCAAAGTAGGTCGTAATGCTACAATTTTAATCTAAAGCTCGATTAATTTTGATTTATCAAAAAAAATATTTTTATATGAGACAAAGTTATCCAACGGCAAAAACGACAAGGGGACCATGTTGTTCCAATAGTAGAAATAATTCGAATGCAATAATATAATAATACTCTGACAAAAAGCCTCAACATTCTCTTTATAATAAAGTGGCAAATTTAACGGTTCATTTTTTCATCATTTCTCCATGCACATAAACATAGGCAAATTTATAATTTAGAATGAAAAGTAATTACATGAAAGTAATTAATTACATGTATTAATCACACGTAAAATTTATAAATTTATTCACTGTAAAATAAATTAAATTATAATATTTGAAGTTAAGCTTCATGCATTATCATTTTTTCCTTGACCTTTTATCATAGGTATTGAATTCAATATCTTTTAGCATAAGTAAATATACCTACAGAGGAGAGTTCAAATATTCTAAACATCAAGTTTATTCGAAATAAATATATAGACAATGAAATAGCTTCAGATGCAAAAGAAAGATGCATGAAACAAGCCTAGAAATCGACCGACAGAGACTCTCAAACAGTAAAAGAGATGATGAGTACTCGACCTCTTATCATACCTTTCACTCACACGCTTAAACAGGCGCAATCAATCTTTGAATTTGAAAGATAAATTTTCTTTACTTTACAACCATATTCTTAAATATCTTTTTATAAATACTCAGACTCATTTTTTTTCTTCTAAATAAAAAATAAATTAAATACGACATCTAAATATGTCCCTTTACACATTAAGTAAGTCGAATGTGTTCTTCCTCTTCCTCTTCGATCATATTTTCCAAATTCGACTACACTAGGATGATCCAATTTTGTTTAAATAAATTTTTACAAAATAATATAATAGAAAGAAACATGAAAACCAATCAAAATCCAAAATTGTGATATATATACGCACAAAAATATTTGTAGGAACATATCAAATTCAACAAAATAAATATATATAACACTTCCTAATATATTGTTTACACATATAACCTTGAAAATTATAAAAAATTTCAATAGAATTTGATCAGCTTTTAAACTTCAATTTCTTCCTTCATCAACAATCATAAGAGGTACTAATAATTTATTCATGTTATACCTCCTCGATGAAAATCGAACCGAGTCGCCAAAATTCATACTCCGATTATTAAATCGAGCCGATTCGCTCGATTTTTCGAACGCAAGTAACTTGCGACTCGATAAATCGACCTTCAAATCCTCAATTTTCGAGCTTAATTCGGTTACCAAGCTCCATAATAACTCCGTCGATGGCTTTTTAACTGAAAATATAACCGATAATCTCTCTTTACATCCTTCTAATCTCTTCAAAATGAAGCTCAATTCGACGGAATCGCCGAAACTCAGGCAACTGATTCGTTGTTTGAACTCACTGAGCCGGATTAACAACTCGTTCACCGTCGATAGGTAATCGGAGTTCAGTAATCCGATGACTTCGTAGAGCAGTTTGTTGTCGTCGAGTAAGAGTGAATCGGGCAATTTGACGGTTTCTTCGATCAATTCAACCAGCGAATCGACGTCTCTGAGTAAATCGGAGTTTAAGAAGGTGGAGATCTTGTCGTCTGTGTTGAACGACGACGAGGAAGAAGAAGAGAGAAAATATCCCAAAATTCTGGAGGTGTAGAGTAGGGATTCGATGTATCTAGAGTAAAATCGGATCCAGGCGGAGATTGTGAATCTGGATGCAGTAGCGCCGTCGCGGAAGGCGGAGAGTTTGAGGTAGTTACGTCCGCCGGTGGCCGGGAAGACGGAGAGTTGGTCCTGTAGTATGAACGGTCCGCGTTTGATGATTTGGTGGATGATGAGGAGGCATTTGAGTGCGACGGTTGAATCGCCCGTGCTGTGGAGTCGGTCCATTATGATGACGATGAGTGAGGAAGCGGTGGCGCGTGAGCTGTTACCGAGGGTGAGTAGGTTGGAGATATGGTGGTCTTCTGGTGGTGATGACGGATCGTGAGTGGTGGCGCGGAGGACTGCGCGGTGGAGGGAGAAACTGCTTGGTTTAGAGACGAAAGCTGCTTTGGATTGTGAAGCTTTGTCTTTAATGGCGCCGACGAGATCTCTGAGAGTTAGTATTTTTTTCCCCATTGATGGATAGAGAAAGAAGTTGAGTGGAGACAAAAGAGAGAAAATTGTTGAAGGACAAGGAAAGAGAGAAGAGGTAGTTTTTAAGAGGGAAGGCGGATAAGGAATTGCAAAATTGGCTCATTTGCTTAGTAGTATTATGTTATCAAATAAATGTCTGAGAAATGAATTAAAATTTTATGACTTGGTAATACACGAAAATGAAATATAAGACATAATTAGAAAAACCGTACAAAATTTTGTATTTAATTAAAGGTGATACTTATTTCAAATAAAAATATAGAATAAGTATGATTATTGGGACCATATTATATAGTTTCCATTTATAATTTTATTAACTTCACATAGTTTATACTAATGGTAGTGGTTTATATGGAAATTATTAATGGAAATAATCCCTTCTAATGACTTGGTAATACACGAAAAAGCCTTTCGTTGACTAATGATTTTTCCCTACCCAAATTGATTAACTTTTCTCATGTCGATTTGAACAAAAAAAGTTTAAAAATATTAATTAAAATTAACATTATTTAATTCTTAAAAATAACAACTAATTCGGGATGTGTTAAAAAAAAAAAATTCTACCGTCAAAATGGTAAATGTGTGTACGAGAGTCTCTACGTTATCTCATTAAACATAAACATTGAAATTTAAAAAAAATTGTTAATACTAAATATAGAATAATATTATGTTGTATGAGACTAACTAAGAAAGAAAATATCATGTAATTAGAATGATGAATACAACATAGCTAATCTAAAGAATATGAATAAATAAATAAATAAAAATAGTCTAAAGATATTTTTTCTTAATTGAAATGTCGTTATCTTATGATTAAAATTCCACGCAGATTAATTATGTCCACCTACTTTCTTATGTTCCTCTTGTGTTTTCTATTTTATTATATTATTTTTGAATAATTATGTAGGCAAAAGATAAGAAAAGTTATCCTATTAAACTTTAGACAATGACCATCTAAAAAAAGTAAAAAAAAATGCATAATTATTTTGTTGATGATGATGTGTCCTAAGAGGAAAATGAAATATTTATTTTTCATATAGGACGTAGTCCGATAGTTATCGAAGTATAGACTAAGAAGTAAAAATGAATTCATAATTTATTTTACGTATAAGACTTTCGATGGTCAACAAATATCTATATTCAACGTACCTATTCTTACTATAATACTTTGTTTTAACTGTATCACACTATGTATCATTTGATAACCCTCAAAATCTTCCATCTTTGATTCAAATCTAATTTCAAATGGAAGAAATCCACAGATATTTATAGCCAGATAGCTCACAACCACATAATTTCCTATATCCACTTATCTTTCAGGAGTATATTTATGCACTTGCTAAGGATCATGGTTTAAATAGAAATAGGTCGATTTTGTTGGAAAATTCCGATTATAACAATAAACTTAGTTTCCTAATTATGAAACGTTTAATTACTCGAATGTATCAACAGAATCATTTTCTTATTTCTACTAATGATTCTAACAAAAATCCATTTTTGGGATGCAACAAGAGATTGTATTTGGACAATAAAAATATTTGTCCTTATTATGTGTCTATTTTTTTAATATTAGTCTTGCCTTTCAAAAATCTTGAAAGATTAATGTCGTAGATGATTAAAATTATAAAATTAGTACGTACACACATAAAAAAAAAATAGAGATTAAATTATTCGAGACACTAATTTAAGATTAGCAATTCCAGAAATTCTCATCTATCAAGAAATATAAGATAATTAGGTGTGAAGTATTTTGAATGAAGTATTATTTTAAATAATAATAATAATAATAATAATAATAATAATAATATAATATTCATACCAAACGCAATAAATAATAAAATGACGTATTGACCTATGAGACCACGTTGATGACATAACACCATAAATTCATGGAAATATGTCCAGCAAACCACAAACAAAAATAAAGGAATATTAATGTGACTATATTCTACCCAAAAATATATATATATATTAATTAAAAATAGCTATGGACAATTTTTATCGTTAAACAAAAGAAATTTGTCACTAATTTTATTTATGACAAAAAATAACGATAAAATATTATAATTGAAGAATTTCGTATTTTTTTAATTAAATTTTCTTTTTGGATTTCTAAAGATGAAAACATACATATAATGGGGGAAGCAAAAAAAAGAAAATTATTTCAACATTTAACGATGGAAAAGTTCATTTAATATAGTGTGTATATATATATATATACACCCTACAAATTTTAATTGCTTACATCCTCTATTCCCCTTTTTGGACCACATCAAGAAAAATGGATGAAATTAAAGATAACCCAAGAAATTCATAAAAAGATCAAGGTGGGGTTCTAAGGAGATATTATATATTTTGTCTGTTTTAATTTATATGCAGGAATTTAGAGTACGAGAGTCAAAGCACGTAAGTATAAAATGTCAATTTGATTATACATTTTTTATTCAAGATCAAATTTACATGTATAAAAATTGCATCCAAAATATTTCAAGTTTGTAGCAATCTAGATCTAACTATTATAGTATTATTCACTTTAATCCAATCGCGCACCTCAACCCATATGAGCCTCACAAATTTGTTCCTTTGAGTTAAAATGTAAAATTCAGTCACAACATGAGTGAAATTTTGAACCCACTCTTATCTCTTTTTCCTATCATCTTGATGTAAAATTTGTAAAGATAGGATCGAACGCTTATTATTATGTCAAAAGTTATAGCTGATACCAAAGGTGCAACTTTATTTATTAACTAAGTTCACTATGCAAACACTGTGTTCGATTATGACTCTGACTCGGAGCACCTCAGTCCCCTCATGGATCTTGCCATAGAGGGGTAGGATGTTGGCGTTATCAAACAATAACCCTCCCAAATCAACATCTGCCTCATACAACATGTTGCTCTTGAAAATCGATTGAACCTCCCAACACCTGCCTCATGCAAAACGTGTCACGTAAAAATATGACACTTGCGCTTAACTCAATCTCAAAAATTAGCTCATGTGAAAAAAATTTATCCAAGTCCATATAAGGAAATCAATTTTCCATCCTTCTACCAAAGTGGAACTTCTTAACAAAATTCACCTAAAATATCTATCACATTGAACCTCTTTTCAAGTTTAAGTGACAACCCCACTAGCATCCCTTGATTTGTATGTGACAATAGTCAACATAGCTAATAATTTAAAATATTAATTAAAAAAGAGAATGAAAAAAAATCACAACTAATTAAATAAAAAATATTTTGATTCGCTAAATAATATAATGCATCCATATAAAATGGTAAAAAAAAAGGAATACATAAATATATAAATTAGCAAGCCAAAAAATTGAATTAATAAGAAGTGCATTCAAAAGAACTTACGTACAAGCTACTTCTATGTTTAAACAAATATTATTTTATCAAATTTGTTAGTATAATCAAATCCTAAACTATGACAAGCTAATTATTAATTTTAGTGATTACTCTTTTAGGTCCACGTTTTCATAAATGCTTTGTTGGTTAATCAACATCACTTGTTCAATAATTTTAAGAAATAAAAAGGTACAAATTCTAATATACTATATCGAAAAAGGTATTACTAGTCACTAGTTAATAGTAAATCGATTTGGTTATTCACTTTTACTCACTTCTTTGATAACCTTAATATAAGACAAGCGCAAAAAAAAAAAAAATAAACAATCAAAAAGTGTGTTGTCATTGAGTTTTATTTCAATTCAGTGTGTGGTACTCTCTTTGAGGCATGAAAATTTTGAATTTGCACTGGGAAGTCGAGGGGGTGCTTAATCAAAGGTAACTTCATAACAAAGACTCAAAGTCAAAATATCTGATTAACGATGAATTAGTATTTTCTACTTAGTCGCAATCTTTGTATGGTTCTCATGTCGATTTTTTCAAGTCAAGTTGATCAATATCTACCATATTCTTGGAGTTTTAATTCAATTTGACAAAAATAAAGTAGCTGATTGTACTAATCAGGGTTAGAGTAAATGGAACTTTCAAGGAATATTCATAATGTATTATTATTATTGTTTGGTTACAATTTGCTAATTATAATTTTAATTATTGGGCAGTGTAGGTCCAAATTGATATTTATTAGAACACAAAAAAACAGTCAAAGTTAATAAAAGTCAACAAAAGTTTTTTCTAAAAAAATAGCATCATGATAATATCATCAAATAATATCATTCTCAAGTACTATTATTATATAAAATACGTACACTTTTAGATATTATAATACATCATTTACCACCTAGTGGTGTTATGGAATTATTGGTCTTCCTATTGTTGACATGACAACATTATTCGATATATGTGTTGGTACGAAATTAATAAATACTCATAAAATATATTAAAGTATGCATAAATTGATTCAGGCAGTAACAATTATTAAAGAAAGGAAGTATGAAGTACATATTTTTGGATTTGTACTGGATGAACACATTCATAAGTAAACAACTTTTTTTATTAATTATGTTCCTTATTCCATGAAATACAGTTAAATATCAGATACTGAATGATTAATTTTTTTAAAAAAGAAAGTGTACTTCATGGAAATAGAAAAGAAAGATAGCAAGATTCATAATTGAAACTTTTGCATGTTTTCTTAGTCGAGCACTCGTATGAAGCTCTTCTAGCGCGATTTACCTTTTATGTATTATTCGCAAGCTATTAAACTAGAGTTTACCTTACGCGACTAAAGAATATTAATTGCGAATTCATTCGTCAACAACAACAAAAAAGAAAGGACCTATAATTGATGGTACTTCACAGTTAATTGGATTAATGGGCTTAGGTCCATATTCTTTGGGCTAAGGGCTGAGTGTCCTATATCAAAACATTACCAAGTTATTATCTCTTTTTGGGCCTAAAACATATTTTCTTGGACTAACCAAAAATAGTTTCTCTTTTCCATTTCTATTTGAGTTTGTCAAATTTGCCTTTTATCCTCTTGGAGTTTTACTATATAGTATTATATATACATTCAATTAACCACATATTCTTTTTACTCGTCAAACTAATGTCTTTACAACAAACTAGATTGTTAAAAATCCCTTTTGATACTCTTATTCTCCTTAGAGAGATGTACTTATAATTATTTTTTGAATTTACAGTTCAAACTCATGACACATATTATCTGTTTTGGCTCAACAGAACTCACAAATTTATCTGTTGTGTATGTGTTCATTGAGCCTAAAAGTGTCCATGCTCTATACACTTGTTTTGGTCTTATATAATTCTTCACTTTTCTTTCCATTTTATTGAGAAATATCCCTTTTTCAAAAGTTTGCTAGTCTAGAAGCTTGTCAGTCCCTCTGTCTAATCTGCTCGATCTAATTGGTCGACCCCCTCATCACAGGCGTTATACACTCTACTTATGTATGTAGCCTCTTCGTTGAAGTTTACTCCACTTATGAATATAATTTACTGATATCATATTTGTCACGGTCCAACAGTATTACATTATTTATCAAAAAAAAATAAGCACGTGAATATTAAAATTTAACGAATCAACAATTAGAAAACAGACATTGACATGGCACATCATGTTATGTCTCTCTTGTACAATTTAATCATCAAAATTTGGATTCCGACATGATCCAAGAACAAAGCACAAAAGAGAAAAAAATTGAACCACAACATGTGCTACCTTTTATTTATGTCTAGTGTCTATCTTTTAAATATGTTCATCTCTTTTGTCTTGTTTCTCATCTATCTGCCTCTCCATTTGTGCCCTGTATGAATTCAGTTGCTCGAATAATAAACATCCGATACATCTAATTTTAAGATTATAATAGTTCAGATATTAAGAAAAAAGATGAGTTTATTTTAATCTGCTGCTTCATTATATTATCATTTTTAAATAATACATAAGTATGAGAATTCGTGTGACGCGCGATTAAAGTGCATTAATTATAAATATTTTACTTCTAATTACCTTTTTATTCTTGTTCAATCACGTGGCATTCCATATTTAAATGTTCGACTAAAATTTAAATTCACACAGAATAAATCCCCTAAAGAAGGTAAGTATTTGATTCCCACATAACATATTTTTCATTTTCGGTACTCGTTCTCTAATTTAGCTAGTGTTTGATTATAGATTTTGAATCATATTTTAAATATTTATCTTCAATTATCTGTTTGGACATGAAATTTAATAAAAATGGGACGGGATAAAATATCACTAGTGAAGTTTACTAGATATATTCCGACCAAATATATTTTCTAAGTAACCACTAAAAGTGTCAAAAACAATTTCATAATTTTTTGTAATTTAGATGATTTTAAAGCAATTAGAGACAATTAATTTAGTGACCCTTTTTGTTTTCAAAACCAAATTATATCCTCCTATCTTGTCAACTTATATTAGGGGAAAAAAAAAGGAAAAAGTGCAAGACATTAGTGGAGAAAGCCAGGCTATAAAGCAATTCATGAAATTAATTTTTTTTTCTCTTTTTATTTGTTGCTTTCCCATACAACATGCAGTCTTTTCTTTGTCCAAAAATAAAATAAAATAAATAAAATTAAAAATGTGTTTTGTTTCTATTTGCTAGTGGTTAACCAACTCAGGACCCATATATTCGACAAAAAGTTCATTTTGATGTGTCAAAATCTATCTAATTTATTATATAGTTTTAAATCTTGCATACTATCAATATAATTAATTAATTATATTGTTAGGTCACTCAAATGATATTTATAAATAAATTCTTCTAAGAAGAAATATGTTCGTAATTGTTACAATATATGTAAAGATGACTCGATTTTTTAAAAATTATCTACACAAGTGATGTATATTAATTAAATTCTTTATTAATATTATCTATTTTGTTGGAAATATATAGAAGAGTAGCAGTTGAATAGTTGTAAATTATGATATTATATTATTTATAATATTTCAAGGACTCAATCATTAAAAAGTCCGGGGAATTTGGGTTGTTATGGCTGTACGGTATTATTATTTTTATATAAACAAAATTGTTTTTAATAAATGATAAATATAATTGGTATTTATTAGAAGTGCGATCCAACGAAAAAGAGAATTTTAATTCATATGGCAAAGTTTGAAAAAGGTCATGATGAAAAGGAAAAAAGATGTCTTTTTTCTTTATTGGGGAATTGTTGAATTGGAAAATTTTTAACTACGGTGGAACAATTGTATATACAAAAAACTATTCATAAATTTTGTGGGAAAAATAATTTTTATTTTTCATCTTTGGAACCTCTTTTTGTTATGCTTAGTTAACCTTAAATTATATACTTAATACAAATTTTGATATAAATATACTTTTTAATAAATTAAACGTATTCAATTGACTATCTTCCACGCTACCTTCGAGGTACTTATTAAATTTTAGTAACAATTGACTTATTATTTATCTACTATAAGTTTTGAACATAATCAATATACTCTCTGCGTCTCTTTTACTTGTCATTATTTCTCTTGTTGAGATCAAACTATATGAACTTTGATCAATATTTAAGATATATTTTTTTCATCGTATTAATATGAGAAGGATTAAATTACAACTGATAATATTTTTCGTATAATTTTCAACCATCTAAATTTTTATTTCAAATATTAAATTTAGCTACTTTAATCTTAATTTTAAAATTTAATCAAATTAATCTCGAAAAATAAAATAATTATAAGTAAAAATTTATACACTAGTCACTATATAAGTTATTAATAGTCAATTTCAAAGGTAACACAATGTTTAATCCTAGTCATATCAAAAGAAACATCTCACAATCATGTATGAAAGTTTTCCAATAAAAGTAGGAATTAATTAGGATAATATTCTTTTGGACAAATTTATAGGTTTTGGACATTTGCATGATTTTAGCCTAGACAAGAACTATTTCATTACAACAAGGGGGAAAAGTAACATTATTAATAGCCACGTCATAATAATTGTTAGATTCCATTGTCCTCTTTTTTTAAAAAAAAAATTAATATTTTTTAAATAAATTATTTTATAACAAATATTCCTTCAAACTTCTCTTATATAAAGTACTACCAATCTCCAGCCTAATTCGTTGAGCCTTCGATTATTATTCCAATAATAATAATGATCACCTCATACCCCACGGCGGCGGCCGCCACCATCACCACCGTTGATTGCGAGAAACAAGTCCGTTCATGGCGGCTCCTCCGCTCTCTAGTGGAGTTACTCATTCCGAGTTGTTACTCTACATTTGATGAACCTGTCCAGAGTAAAAAGCCTGTTTCATCTTTTAACTACCACCATACGCAATCATTTACCTCGAACACAACGAATATCAAAGGTACCATTTTCGGGTATCGTAAAGGAAAAGTCAATTTCTGTATCCAAACAAACCCTAATTCCTCTGCCCCGCTTCTTCTCCTTGAACTCGCGGTTTCTACTTCTACCCTCGCGCGTGAAATGCGTGGAGGGCTACTTAGAATCACGCTAGAAAGTTCTAATGGTGGTGGAAGTGGAAGTGGAAATGAAAATGGAAATTCTTCCCTTCTATCCACGCCTGTATGGACGATGTATTGTAATGGGAAAAAAGTAGGGTTTGCAGTGAAGAAAAAACCTACGAAATCCGATTTACAGGTGTTGAACCAAATGGAAAGTGTGGTTGTGGGTGCTGGCACTATTCATGGTAAAGAAATTAATCGCGATGATGATATAATGTATCTAAGAGGAAAATTCGAAAGGGTTCATGGATCTTCTAACTCCGAGTCATTTCATTTACTCGATCCTGAAGGAAGTATGGGACAACAACAATTGAGTATTTTCTTTCTCCGCTCTCGTTCTACCTGAAATTGAAGTAACTTTTCACATGAT
>DF358224.1:47628-60555 GCA_000787875.1 Solanum virginianum
CATCTGAAAGTTTAATAGTAGGGGGACGAACTTTAATAGTTGAGGGGCATACAATATAAAAGGGTATATGGTATAAATAGTTTACTTCAAAAAAGCATAAATTTAATTTTCCCTTTTATTTTTTATGTTTATCATTTAGCATCTGATATGTGATTTAGAACCTGATCAATTTGGATTCGCGTCAGCAAAATCAGATGTAAAGTGTTTTTCATCAAAGATGATTTCATAATCGTGAGCTGAAGTCAAAACGCATAATTAAAAATAAAGAAATACATATTACGCCATCATAAACTTGAATGGTAAAGAAAAACAAGTTGATCTAGTTTTATAATAAATCTTTCAGAGTCATGAGAAGTGGAGAATAATAATCACATTTTATTAATAATAAAACCATACACTTTTATCTTCTCTAAAAACTAGTAGGATAAAATCTCCATTAGTAAACTAGTTGACAAATATTCCAAGGCAACTTGTTTGAAAAACAATAAACTAGACAATAATTTATCAAAATTTTAGAAATTAAAAATGAAGATACATTTCACGTACTCTTTCCTTTCTTTTTCAGACTCTCCAGACAAAAAACATTGGTGACAAATTTTCATTAAAATTTTGTTTTACACAAAACTTTATATTTTAGTAATTCATCAAATTTATTTAATCATAATTTGATGTGATATCACCTTTTCAAATTAAATTTCATTTTCTTAAAATTTTGGGAGTGCTTTTTCCGTGCTACACTATATACAAGCGTCTTAAAATAGACACGTCATGATTGATATGCTTATTTTAGTTGTCTACTAATTGATTTGTTTGCTTCAACTGTTTGATTTTACTATATCATTTTTATTAATTATTTCTTCGGCTACTACATCTATGAATTTATAATATTGCCTCTAACTAATTTTTTTTCTTGAAGGCAGCTGCCGATTAGCGTGCCTATTTTAATTGCTTGATTTGGTTACATCATTTCGATTAATTATTTCTTCAGTTGCTTCGAATGTGAATAACAATATAACTCCTAATAAATCATTTTTCTTAAAGACAGTCGCTAATAATTGATATGTCTGCTTCAGCTGTATGATTTTACGATATTAACTTAATAAATTATTTTGTCAGTTGCTTTAGTTATTAATAATTTAAAATATTTAAAAAAAATAAATACAGATTTTGATTGGCTCTCAACATTTTATATGTGTAACATAAACTGTAACAAAATAAGAAATATATATTATTTAAAAATAAATAAGTCGTCATAATTATCAACTTAAAAATTTAAAATATATCTATAATAAATCTATCAATATCACATAAATTAAAATAAAAAAATAACATATTATGAATCTGTGCTAACATGGACTCTCTTGTAAGTAATATATGTTATAGACACTAATGATTATATGTCCTACTTAATAAAAAATCTAATAAGAAGATGAATACTTATGTCATCAAACAAAAGTGTCAAGAAAGTAGAGAAAAGTACCTAAAAAAAATTCATCTAATAGTTCATTTAAGGAAAAAAGGGTTAAAAATACTCCTGAACTATTTAAAATAAAGTAAATATATCCTTTCATTATGTTTTGGTTCAAAAATATTCCTCAATAAAAATTTTGGCTCAAAAATACCCCTTAATTAAACTTTTAGCTCAAAAATACCCCTTCTCTAACGGAAAAAAGAAAGGGTCAAAAATACCCCCCGAATTATCATAAATGGAGCAAAAATACTCCTTGATTAAATTTTGGTTAAAAAATATCATTCCCTTAAAATTATACAAAAAAAAAAAAGTATCCTTCTCTCTAATAGAAATAACACCGTGCATATTATGTGGACAAAAAAGGACACATGATCAGTCCACGTAAAACTCCATTTTGGGACCTAAGAGATTAGAAAAAGGTTTTCTTCTTATTATGTAGACAAAAAACGATACATGATCAGTTCACATGAAACCCCATTTAAGGAACCAGAGGTTTTCTTCTCTAATATTAGGTCTGAGACTAGCCGTTTCATGTCAAAAGAGACTATTATTTTACTTGCAAATGTCTCAAAGAGTCAATTCTCTGAATGATAACATTGATTCATCCTCGTTATAATCGTTGTCTCCTCCTTCAATTAGTTTCTCGAGTTCAATAGGATCCAATTTTTCAACTTTTTCGAGCCTACGAATCTTGTATTGAAATTGTTGTGCTCATGTTAGCAATATAACATAATCAATATAAGTTACCATTTTCAAGAGATACTTCAGTTGCAATTATAAATAATTCTTTTTAATATAGTAAGAATTTGGACTACTCAAAGTCGGATAAAATTGATTTGAAGATGGGCTGAAGTTGAATTTTTAATGGAAGAGGGATATTTTAAATAATAACTTTAAAATTTTAACAGAGGAGTATTCTTTAGCCGAAAACTAACGAAAGGTTTTTTTGTTCCATTTCTAATAGTTTAAGGGGTATTTTGCCCCTTTTTTTCATTTCTATTAGGACCAGGGGTATTTTTGAGTCAGAAATTTATTGGAGGGGTATTTTTGAGCCAAAGTATAACGGAGGGTATTTTTTATCTAAAAATATAATGGAGAGGTATTTTTTTAACCAAAATGTAACGAAAGAGTATTTTTGTTCCATTTCAAATACTCCTCCCGTCCCATTTTATGTGACACCCTTTGACTTGGCACAGTGTTTAAGAAAAAAAAGTAAAACTTTTGAAACTTGTGGTCTAAAATCATTATGAGATATTTGTATGGTTGAGAATCATTTCATTACGTGTAAAAGAAGAATTTTAAAGTTAAATTGTTTCCAATTAAAGTAAGGTGATATTCTTTTTGGGATGAACCAAAAAAGAAAAGATGCCACATAAAATGAGACAAAAAGAATAGTTCAGAGATATTTTTTTTACCCTTTTTCCTTTATTTAATATTGAGAAAATTACATGAAAGCTCCATTTTAAATTCTATTTAGAATATTAATTTTGATTAAAATTCTAATACTACAAATTGGAGACAAGTGGGGAGACACACTTGAACATAAAGTTAAACATAAAAGTTCAATCACCTTTAGTTTATAGTAATTATTTCATGCATGCATGCATTTATTCATTTTCTTTCAATTCTATTGAGACAATTAAACATTATTGTTATTTATTGTCACAATAATAATACACTCAATATAATTTGTGATGACAATTAAATGGTGAAGTCAAAAATTTTATATAAAATATTCATAATTTAAAACACACACATACATATATGATAAATACTTTTTGATCGATATATTTTATATAAATTTCTAAATAAAAAATATCTTTTTTCGACGAAGGCTGTCCGGTTGACTATCCTGGGGTATATATGGCTACGCCACTGCTGATAGAAATTTAAAACCATTTTTTATTTGACTTTCGAGAGAATTTATATCAATACATTTAAACTAAGGTTAATTTCAAATATATACAATAAGCTAATTAATTAATAACAAATATAACCATACTTTATTTACATTAAAAATAGCCACAAATTATAAAAAAAAATATATAGATACTATACAATATAGTTTATCAAAAATCATACAAAGTATATATTAACTATACAATATAGATTACTTATCCAGATGAGCTATAGCTGAATATACATTATGATATACACAAAAGCTGAACATAATTTAACTATACATGAAATATACTTTGATTATACATGCATATACAACAAATGATCATCTATCATAGTCATCCCTTTAAATTAAGTTATCTCTACTTATAATGATAAAAAGATTGTTTCCGATTGACTTTCGACTGAATGAGAAAATTTATATTAAGGACTAGTGGTCGAAAGTCCGTGCTAGCACAAATCCAATATAAATTATTTTTTAGTCTCTATTTATGTGACATCGATAGATTTTTCTTATATATTTTAGAAGATATTGTAAAATTATAATTGAAGCATCTAAAGATATAAAATGAAGTCGTTGAAACAGACACATTAATACGTAGCTGTCTTGAGAAAATAAAATTAAAAAGTCCACAAATTAGTTTTTATTGGCCTACTGGAAGCTGCTCAAGCAAGCAACCAATATAAATAATTTTTTAGTCTCGATTTATGTGACATCGCTAGATTTTTTTACATAATTCAAAAATTATTGTAAAATTATAATTGAAGCAACTAAATAAATATTATGAAGCAATTAAAGTAGACACGTCAATACGCAATTATCTTGAAAAGATTAAATTAAAAAGCCTGCAAAATACTTTTTATTGGTCCCACATAAAAAAGAAGAAGAAGTAGGCAGGACAATCGAAAACTATTCAAGTAGGCAGGACGATCGAAAGCTCCTCAATCCCAATAGGGCCCATTTTGGGGGTGACGCTCTCAACAAGATTTTTTTCATTCGCAGGGCTCAAACCCTAGATCTCTGGTTAATGATGAAATACTTCCACCAGTGCATCACAATTCATATTGGTAATGTAAAATACATTTATATAAATTTATGTCACAACATGTACTTTTACAAGGAAAAAGACATATAAACATCCAAATATTTCAATTAGTACTGTTAGAGCTAATAGTTGAAGTGACAATCTTATTCTATTAACGTTAATTTCAGAGACTTTATTCTAGATTAATTTTAGGTTTTAATTTGTCATATTAATTTTTCTTGTACTTTATGATATTATGTTTATTTATTACGTTATTAACTTTTTTAACAATTCTTTTAATATATTTATTTTCATTACATAAATGTAATTTAATTAATTTTCCCTCGATAATATTTAACTGTTATGAGTAATTACTTTTTGAAAATATATCCAGATCAGCAGGGTAAAGTGTAGCTTGGAAGAAGATGTTTTCTTTTTTTAAAAAAAAAAATCTTGGCATAAGGATTTTTTTATTTTTATTTTTTTTATAAATAAATGATTTTTATTACATATTTTTAATATGGAAAAATTACGTGGATTAGCAAACATACACTAGTTAATTAGCTATCATAGCTATAGTTTGAACTAAATGTAGCTCGCGACAGATATCTAGCTGTAATTACAGTTTGAGTTTTGTATAATTCACGTGATTTTACAAAAGCTATGCATGAATCAAATTGTATAGCGAAATACTTAAGTAGTACTTCCTTTGTCTCGCTATGCGTGAATTGTTTAAATTACTTAAGCTATGCGTGAATCAAAACTTAAAGCTTATAGCTTAATTTGTTTAAATTATTGAATTGTAAAAAATACTTAAGTAGTACTTCCTTCGTCTCGCTTTAGTTGTTATAGTTTTTAGTTTTAGAGTTAAACTATGTAGATTTTGTCGAACACTTTAATATATAATTTTCATCATATTGATATAAAAAAAGTTGCAATCAATAATATTTTTCTTATAGTTTTTGAATATCTAAATTATTATTCCAAAATATCAAATTAATTTAATTTTTAAAATGCAAATTAACTTTTGAAAAATGCAATGTAACAATTAAAATGGGATAGAGGGAGTGTTAAACTATTAATTATGTCATTTTCTAGAGACATTTTGGAAGTTTCTTGAAAGGAATAATAATTAGAATACTTAATGATAGTAGTACGTAATTACTTAACGTAAGAAAGTCTTGGGCAATAATATAGTCACCCTTTAATTATAATGGTTTAATTGGCATCAAATCTCTTAAACTATTATTAGTTTTGATACCTTCAAAGTATTGCCAGTTAAGCTTGTTTTATTTTTTTTAATCTTCAAATTGTCGTTGTTTTTATTAAAAAAAAATGTTCATTAATAGTAATAAGTGGGGCACATCTCGTACGTTGTTAATTTGATTTTGTTTAATTAATTAATTAAGAAGGTTTATTAAACCCCCAATTAATAGTATTAGCTAGTTTAGTTAGTCAATTTTTGTTGTTAAACCCCTATTAACTAGTTAATCAATCTTGTTCTGGATCCAGCTAGGCATATGATACACAAGAGACAAAAAAAGAGGTATTTTCCCTTTCTTGCAAGGCATTTTAAGGATTTTAAGTCAGCGGATAAAGCATCGAATCTTTGAAAATAATAAAATTAAAAGATTATAATAAATTGTTGATGAAATATATGAAAACAAATTCTCGCATATCATGAGTTTGACTTGTACTCTAAATTTCTCTCTTGAGCTATCTTTTTGGATGATGATAAAGTCAAAAGTATGTATTAATTCTTAAATTAAATTAATGGTTGTAATCTCATGGTTAATCTTTGTAATAACTCATATAATGGTGGGGGTTGAATTTGAAAAGGATCATTGTGATTAGTGAAGCTTGTTTTAATCAAGTATTTAAAAATGCAAAAGAAAAGTTAAAAAGCACATAATGAAGTGAGTCAAGATTCAACTGATGAAGCGTCTTTTGAGTTTTAAGTTAGATTCCAAAATTTTGATTTGAGGAAAGAACTTTTAGTTGCTAGTTGGGCCTGCTTCATTATAAGCGATATCAAAGTCGATATTTTTTTAGTACACTAATGGAACAAACCTCATAGAGAATGTTGAATCCATTATAGTATGCAAATATAAAGCCCACGGATGATTGATAATTGAACTTGAAAGGGCATTCGCGATGAAACTTGTCATAGCTAGGTAAATTCTATATTGGAGACCATAAAAGTGTGACGAGTTCAGAATTCAACAGTTATATATTCTTTTATGTATAAGGCAATAAAATTGAGATAAAATTCGAGGTATCTAAATTACGCAAAAATAAATAATATTTTTATCAATGTCCAACAACAACAAAAATCCAATAAAATTAATAAATAGGTTTCAGGGAGGGGCGAAGTCCACGTACGAGACATTGCCTCATAGAGTTAGACAAATTGTTTTGGAGAGAAGCTAAATAATTTATCAATATTCAATTATCATAACAATTTTTTTTTTTTGTAATAACAATTATCATAATAATTAATTAAAAGCTTGACTATTGTTTTGGTTTATTCATTTTTTTTTTTTAAAAAAGAATAATTTACCAATTATCTTCCTAATTATTACTTGTGAAAGGATTCTTCATCTCATATTCTAAGTTGCAAATCTATTAATTTGGTAGTATAATCCAAAATGAAAAATATGATTAGTCCACAGTCCACGGTCTAATTAATGACTAAGATATAGAGACACAAAATCTTTGAAATAAACTTTATATTAAAATCCTAATATTCCTCTTAATATCTAATTTAAAAATAATATATACACACCAAAATTTTAATTTATTAATTAATATGTGGTCCTTCAATATAATTGATCCTTCTCCAAATCAACAGGAATTGGTGCTTTAGTTTGGTCCACACGTACACAGTTAATCATTTTAAATTATTTTAAGACTTAAATTAGTTTATTATCCATAAGGTAAATAATTAAACAAATTTTAAAAATATAGTTGTTTGGTTTTTAATTAAACTAAGGCATGACAGAAAATCAAATTAGATTAGTGGGAAAGAAGTGGAGGTTTAGTACTTAAGAACTAAATACTAATTAAGATACATTACAAGATATTCGACTACTCGTAATATGATGTGATATTATCCACGGTGAGTTAAATTCGTATAATCTAATTTGTGTGTCACACGATTATACTAGGAGTATCATTGCACCTTCCATGGGGTGTTTGGTATGAAGGAAAATGTTTTAATTTCATAATGTATTTATTTTTTTGGAAAATGTATGATGAAAAAAAGTGATTTCCGTATTTATTTATGTATAATTTAGATAAACGCTACGACAATTGATAAAAGATGATTGGATATATGGGGCTATTGGGGGGTAGGGATACGGATAGGTTGTGTGTGTGTGTGTTTTTCACCTGATGTCTGATACCCACATTGGAATTCAACTAAATTTGGATTCACGCTGAAGTTCCACATTGGGAGATAAAACACTTCCTAATAAAGACGACTCCATACTCAAGAGGACTCAAACCTGAGATTTCTAATTAAGAATGAAGAAGTACTTACCATTCCACCATAATATTTGTTGAATATGAAGGTTGATATATATAGGTGGAAAGTTTCATTGATATTGGAGTTTAACATAAAAGGTTGATAGTTAAAAAGCTATAACCTAGAAAGCACAAACCAAGTGTCTTTGGAAATAGGAAAAATGTCATCTGATGTCCGATACTCATATTGAGAGTCGATTAAATTAAAATTTTATTTAAAAAATAAAATACCTTTTACCAAAAATGTATCTATATCAACAGTATTTATCATTTTACCATAATATAATAAATGTGCCACGTATATTCTTATCTTTAAGTAACATAACAATATATTTTTTAAAAATATTTCTCAAAAAAATATACTACTTTTTTTTGTACGGGAAGTCACATGAATTTATTCAATTGCTCCTACTAAACAGTATCCACACTGACTCAAATCTGTGATCACTTTTTCTAGTCAAAGCTAATAAAAAGATTCACCATGCATGTCATAAGAAATAAAATGTTATCAACCAAATAAAGACAAAACAATGCCATATCAAAAACGTAAAAGAAAATATTCTCTAGCATCTTTTCTCTTACATAAAGGAAGAAAGTGTCTAATTTTGGTGGGGGGGGGGGGTTATAATAAGAATTTTAAGTTATAGATATTGTGATGGTAATTTATGAAGTCCTAACTCGACATCAGCGGAGTCAATATTTTCTTCAAGTGTGTTTATACTTTTAAAGCATTGATGAGTGATTTTTGTATCAAGAGTGTTCAATAATTGATATATATATATATTAAACTATCTATATTTAATCTATATATTTAAAAAATATTTTCTAACAAAGAGTGTTCATCGGGACTATACATACTTTTTATAGCTAATACGTGTTCGAAAGGAAAACTTAATGGAAAGAAGAGATACTATTGACTTAGAAAAGTAAGCGGAGGTGCATTATTGAAAATTTTATATTATAAAAAAGTATTTATATATATATATATATATATATATATATATATTGATTGATTAACCCATTATAATTTGTGGAGTCCTAACTCAATTTATAGGTCCATTGATGTAAAATGGAAAAAGAGATATTATTGACTCCAGAAAAGTAAGAGAAGTGCGTCATTGAAATTTTTTTATACTATTAAAAAATATTTATAAGTAAATCTCTCAACTTTTTAATATCATCAAAATACCGTTATTGCATAACTATTTCCACAGGTATAAATTAAATAATTTTGACGTAATAATATTTGTGTGTAATACATGTAAAAAAATAAACTTTAATTTGATTTAATCTCAAAAATTAACTCGTAAAATAAAAATGACTCAAGATCACATTTAGAAACTAAAATTTTCATCTTAGAAAACTAATATAAGACAAACTCAACAATACATGAATCAAAGAACTCCTAAATTGTCATTATTCTTCATTACTCATGACTATAGCTATCATTAATTAAAGCTTATATTAGTAAATATATTATTATTTTATTTTTTTTAGACATTCAATATCCAAAGTCTACTAGCTCCTCTAATTTAGATTTGCATCAAACAAGCTCACATAAAAGAAAAAATTACTTAATTCATAAAATGTTTCATATCGATTTAGAATCTAAAAAAGACGATATTTGTACATAGCGTCACAATCTTTTCTAATATATCACTATATAAAAAATCAAAACACAATCACTTTTTTTTTGTTTATACCAGTATAACCCACTCCAATCAGGAGCTAGTGGAGTTGATAAGAGTCCAAAATTTCATTCAAACTCCCTTCGATGAAAAATTACACAATTTAATTATAAATGGTTAAAATTATCATTTAAGTATTTATAACAGATGTTGAATGGCTTTCCTTCCATTTTTCTTATGTTTACTTCATATTTTGAATTCTTAATGAAAATTTTGATTCCACTTACGCCCCCACTCCACCACCTCACCCCTCAATCCCTCATCAACAAAAGATGATCAACAACAACAACATATCCAGTGACCAGTGAAATCCTACAAATGGAGTTTGAAAAGGATAAAATGTACGCAGACCTTACCATTACCTCATAGAGATATAGATGTTGTTTCCGAAAGACCCTCTGCTCAAAAAATCTCACCAACAAGATGATATTTAATTAATTTAATTTAATTAACTAAACAATATTAGAATGTTCCTCTATTAGTTTTTCTCACGTGTAAGAGTTTCTGTAGCTTACATTTTTAATTTTTTTTTATATAATACTAATTTAATTGGTACAACTTTTTTTTCCAACTTTTCAAGCCTTTATAAGTGAACCAGACTTCACCAACCCTTTACACAAACTAGCCAAAATCTTTGAGAGAGAAAAACAATAACCAAAAAAGTAGCCTTTCTAAAAAAAAGAAAAGAAAAATGGCTCTTGAAACTGTTGTTTTCCAACAAGATCCTTTCAATTATAGCCACAAAGATTGTAATTTTTACAATCTTGAAACTTTTCATAATTATGATAATTTTGGCTATGAGGGGTATAATAATTATGATTCCTCTAATTCTTCAATACCACAAAGTTACAACAACAACAACAATAATAATTCTTTGCCGGAAAATATTTTCCCGGCGGAGAGTACGGTGGTTTCGGGGAGGAGAAAAAGGCGGCGGACAAAATGCACGAAAAACGAGGAGGAAATAGCTATTCAAAGGATGACACACATTGCCGTCGAGAGAAACCGCCGGCGGCAAATGAACGATTATCTCGCCGTTCTGCGGTCGTTGATGCCGCCGTCGTATGCTCAACGGGTACGTACGGACATGCATTAATAAACAACTTGGCAATTTATTTATTATTTTTTTAATATATATTTAGTGTCATTTATAACTAATAAACTATGCTTTCAATATATAAAACTTAAATTCTTGTATTTGTGAAAAATAGTGTCATATTATAAAACCTATTATGTCTACTTATTAATCATTCAAATATTTTATATTTTTAATATTACACTTGATACGAAGAATTACTTGTCATATTTGATTGATCGGTCAGAATAATTATATATATGTGTGTGATAAATTAAATTGCATATTTGATTGATCTATCAAAATAATTATATATATGTTTGTTTATACTGACTATTATTTTGATAGACGACTATACAATGTAGTTTTATGAAAGAAAACTCACGCTCTAATATTGTGCAAAATTGTGAACTCGTTTGTTCTTTTAGTTATTGTTATAATTATTTTACGATAAATATCGTTGTTGTTATTATTATTAATTTTTTTTAGCATTTTCAAGAAAAAAGGATAGATCATAATATGTATCTATATTTTGATACATATTTTATAGGAGTATATATTTATAATTTCTAAGATTAGATTAAGTGTGTATTATTTGTAGTTGGTAAAAGCAAACTTTAATTAAATTTCCCTAAAGAATAGGAAACATCCAACTTGGTAGTTATAGTCAATGAAGTACGTACTAGTAAAACATTATTTTTTAAATAATTGACACAATAATTTAAAGTTTTGTCATTTATTCATTAATTTAATTTGTTCATAATTATGTGAGCAGGGAGACCAAGCATCAATTGTTGGAGGTGCAATTAATTTTGTTAAAGAACTTGAACAACTCCTCCAATTTTTGGAAGTACATAAACATGTCACGAAAAATCAACATCATATTCAGTATAATCCGTTCTCTGAATTCTTCGCTTTTCCCCAATATTCCACCGGTAATATGGCGGCGGGGTCAATGACCACGACGGAGGAGAGGCAGTCGGCGGTTGCGGATATCGAGGTGACCATGGTGGAAAGTCATGCAAATGTTAAAGTGTTGTCAAGAAAAAGACCAAAACAATTGTTGAAAATTGTGAATTGGTTACAAGCAATGTGCCTTACTATTCTTCATCTTAGTGTTACAACAGCTGATCATATGGTACTTTACACATTTAATGTCAAGGTCAGTGCATACACAAATTTCTTAGATTATTTTACGGAATTTAAGAAAGAAAATAATTTTTATATGATTCTGAATTATTTTTATGACTATAAGAGCATGCGTGTCACTATGGGGCACAAAAGAAAAGTCAATATTTTGTTCGTCGTTAATTTTTTTAAAAAATATTTTATTATATTATAAAGGGGTCTAATTATTTTTTTATTTACATGAGACAGGTGGAAGAAAATTGTGAGCTAAATACAGTGAGTGAAATAGCAAGTGCCATACATGAAATGGTGACTATGATTAAGGAGGAGGCTATGTCTTCCTGAGAAGACCTGTCTCTTCCATTCTTGTCCCCTCAAACCCAACCTTACCCTACCAACACCTCCACCCCCACGACAACCCCAACCCCACCTCCCTAACACCCAAAATCCAAGAAATTGAAAAAAAAATGTATTAAAGTTGTTATCAAGATTGTATAATTCGTTGTGTATCATCAAATCATTGCTTTCTTTAGATTCTTTATGACATTATTTACTTTTATTTGTTTCGCTTCATGTAACACAGTTCAAATTATTAAGATATAAATCTTTAAGTTATCATCAAAGAATGTGATGCAGTGGATGAGACTGCTCCTCCCTTAAGGTCTCAGGTTCGACTCCTGAAAATAGAAAAATCCTTGGTAGGAAATGATTTCTCCGAAATGGGGCCCGACACGGTACGAATCTTGATGTAGTTGGGCTCCAATGTGAGCACCGAACACTAAGTGAGAAACCAAAAAAAATCTTCTAAGTTATTAAACTTTGATTTTCCCCCCCTTTCTTGCCATGTATTTCAAAGTTTTTTATATATATATATATATATATTGTTTGGATTAATGGTGAATCTTTTCTTTGATATGAATAATATTGATATATTATTCATTTTTCAATTTCTTTTTAAGGGAAATCTAGAATTTGAACCTTAAATTGATAGTGTTGTGAGTTTATTTATGCAATCATGTACTCTTTTGAAAATGAATCTATATTTGAAAATTGATACCAACTTTTGTACTTTGGTGAATCTCAAAAATATTTTTGATGACATATTATGACTCCGAT